>PVJH01003984.1:0-132605 GCA_004026705.1 Nesogale talazaci
TAGTGTGTCATTATCCTTTTGATTTTATTAGGGTCAGTTGTGATGTCCCCTCTTTCATCCCTCATTCTTGCTATTGAAATTTTTTCCCCTCCTTTCTTTGGTTAAGTCTGCCAGTGGTTTGTCAATTTTGCTAATCCTTTCAAAGAACCAACTTTTAGCAGCATTGCTTTTTTTCCATTTTTTAAAATTTTCCTTTTCCTGAATGTCAGCCTTGGTTATTTATTATTTCTTTTCTTTTGCTACTATTGGAAATGTCCTGCTGTCTCTGCCCTTGTTGTAAATTTTGTTTCAGCTCATCACTCATAATCACTTATTATGAGATACTCTTTATTTTTCATGTGTGCATATATTGCTATCAAAATTCTCCTGATAACTGCCTTTAATATGTCCCATAAGTTTTTGCATGCCATGTTTCCATTCTCATAGGTTTCTAGAAATTTCCTAACGTCACCTCTGGTCTTGTCCAGCACACACTCCTTTTGCGATAGAGAGTTATTCATCCTCCAATTATTTGCTCTTGTTTTCTTCATCTTCTTTTTGTTGAGTTCCAGCCTTGTAGCACAGTGGTCTGAGAGAGAGTCTAAAGGATATCAATGATCTTCAATTTATGTAGATTCACCATATGCCCCAACATGTGGTCTATCTTCAAATATGTGCCACGTGGGCATGAAAAGATTGTGAATTGTTTTGTATTTGGATGAAAAAGCTCTGTAGATATCTATCAAGCCAAATCGTCTAATTGTAGTGTTTAGATCTTTAGTCTCCTTTCCCTGTGATATGTCTTTCTCAGAAAGAGGTGTATTGAAGTCACCCACTATAATTGTTGAGGCTGTGATTTCTTTTTTTCATCTTTCGGAGTGTTTGCTTTATGTATTCAGTGGGTCTCTCATTCGGAGAACATATGTTTAAAATGCTTATTGGTTCATTGTCTACCTTTCCCTTGAGAATTATATAGTGTCCGTCCTTCTCTCTTTTTATATTTTGCACTTTGAAGTCAATTTTATCTGAGGTTAGGATTGCTACCTCTTCTTTTTTTGAATTGTTTGCTTGGTATACATTTCTCCAGCCTTTGATTCTCAGCCTATTTTTGTCTGTAGTATTGAGATGTGTCTCCTGTAGGTAGCAGATTGATGGGCTGTGTTTTCTAAGTCAGTCTACTAGCCTTAGTCTTTTGATTCCCGAGTTCAATCCATTGATATTTAGGGTTATTATCTCCACCTGTAGAATATGTGATGTCATCTTATACCTTTTGTGTTGAGTGTTTTCTACCTCCCTTTCTTTTACTGTGTTGTGCATGTGTGTGAGAGGGTTGATCATTCTTAACTTTTTTCCACCCTTAAGTCATTCCTAATTTCAGGGCTGTTTTCTCTTTGCTGCCCTCTCAGTGGGGTTGTTCTAGGTGATGTTCACTTATTTATGCTTGATGAGTGCTGTTCTTCTGCCCATACTGATTCATCAAGGATCTTTTGTAGGGCTGGGTTTCTTCTAATGTATTCTTTGAGTTTTTCTTTGTCTGGAAAAACTTTTATGTCTCCATCTGTCTTGATAGATAATTTGGCTGGGTAGTATATTCTTGGGTTTGCATTATTTTCCTTCAATTTTGGAATATACTACTCCACTATATCCTCTTCATAGTGTCTGCTGATAGATCTGAGAATATTCTTATTTGGGAACCTTTATATATGATTGCTTTTTTCCCCCTACCTGCTCTCATGATTTTCTCCTTTTCCTCAAAGTTGGATAGTTTAACCATTGTGTGTCTTGATAACTTCTTCTTGGTATTCAGTCTAGCTGGTGTTCTTTAAGCCTCCTGAATAGTTGCCTGATTTTCATTCTGCAAGCTAAGGAAGTTTTCCTCCATGGATTCTCTGACTTTTGTTACAGATGACTTCTTTGTTGTGTCTTTCTCTGGTAAAACAATAATTAACATATATCTTACATTTTCTTCAGTTTCTCTGAGAATCTTATTAGATTTTTGTTGGCATATGTTAAATTCCACTTGGCCATCCTCTAGGTCACTGATGCAGTTTTCAGCTTCCTCCAGTCGATTCGCGAAGTTCGTGAGTCTGCTGTTGGTTTTTGTTATCTCATCCCTAAACTCTTGCAGTTCCACTTGGTGTATGGACTATTATCTATCAATTCATTCTTGTTCTGTAGTTTCTCTCATATCCTGTATGACTCCATGCATCATTATGAAAATTTCTTTCTGTGGAATTTCAGTGTCTTTTTCTTCTATGCATGTTGTTAGGTTCAGGGCATTTTCTGTCATTACCTTTTGTTTCTCCTGTTTTTTCGTTGAGGTTGTTGGGTTCATTGCTGTTTGCATTGCACTGTTTTTGAGCAACCAGGTGCTATTTTCCAGGGAATCAAAAAGCACTGGCTCTCTTGGAGACTTAATGGAATGTGTCTTTGATATCCTGTGACTATTTTTGCTGTGTAATTAGCCTAACACTTTCTCTTATGACTTCACTCTTTTCCCAGTGAACAAGTGTTCTTTTTATCTGGAGGTCAAATTGGGTGGTCTTTCCAGGGACCACTGTTTGGATTGTTGTGGACCCACAAGGATGGTGGTACACTGCATGATTTCACCAGGAGCTGGGATGGTGCAACCCATAGCAGCCTGGGGTACTGCAGGGGGTGCATGGAGGTACCCACTGCAAGGGGAGCCCAAGGAAGGCTGGTGAGCTACCTACTCCAGTGTAGAGCACTGTGAATAGTGAGTGGAACCACCTGATCAAGCAGATAGCCCTGGAGACTGGGCAAGTGGTTCCTGCACTGCCCTGGGTGGCTGGAGACACAAAGCAGGCGAGAGGAAGATTCCTCAGTCAGATGGACCCCCAGAGGACATAAAGGAGTTCTCCCCAATCACACAGGCTGGAATTCCCCTTTAAGATATTGGGTGGAAAATGCCCAGGTAGAGGTTGGGTCAACTTCTCCAGCTTCAGGCTACTCTACACAGAGTGGGGCTCTCTCAGCTGGGTGTTGCAGGTGTAATTGCTCTAGGCTAAAGGGAGTGGTCTGGCCTGTGAATCAAACTGGAACAGTGCAGGAGTTAACACCGAGAAACCAGGTTTGCCAAAACCTCAGGGGGATAGAGAGAAGCGATGAACCCAAAGCAGCCACACAGCTGAACAGGGTTCAATCTCTGTTTTACACTGGCGGCATGTAGGGGCTCTGATGAGACTAGGCTCTTATGCTGGCTTCCACTGTCCCAGCAGCAACTCTGGCAGAGACAATGGTGGGGCTAAGGTCAAATCCCAGGCCGGCCTTCCTGTGGCAAGCCAAAAGCCCCAAGCTCTTTAGAACCCAGCAAATATGTGCCTACTATTCTTTATGATGATCCTCCAGAGATCTGGCAGCACTGAAATTCTCTTTCAGACACTTTCTCCAGGGCGATCTCCTGCTGATTCCCTCTGGTGAGTGTCACGCAGTCACCATCTTCCAGGAAGTGTCTGCTTTTCTTTTTATGAGAATGTGTTTCTCACAATTCTGTTGAGGTATAATTACATTGCTATTGTGTTAGTCTGGGTAGACTAGAGAAACAAATTCATAGACGAAAGTATGGATTTAAGGAAAAGGTTTATATACAAGAGGAATGGAACATTGAGAAAGCATCCCAACCCAGTCCAGTCCAAGGTCATATATCCAATATTAGTCTATATGTCTGTTACCAGTCTATAGAGTCTCCTTCTAACTCATGAAGCACGTGCAATTGAAACATCCTGGCATTGGCAAGGGTCTCCCCATGGCTCCTTGCTTTCAGGGCTCAGGGTCCATCAACCGCATCCAGTGGTGGTAGAAGCAACTCAGCTCTGACAGGGGTCCCACTTGGTTTCTCCAGCTTCAGCGGTCTGGTTCCATCAAGGTAAGTCCATGTGGTTTCTCCTCCGCTCCTCCAGTTCCTCAGACTCTGCCATCTTGTCTTCTCAGTGGTTTGTTGTCTTGGAGACTGAAAGTCAAGTTTCTCTTCTCCAATTGGGAAATACCATGAGATTTCCCAGAATTCTCAGGAGAAGCCATGCCCACACTAAGCCTTCTTTGGCTACTCATTGGCTATCGCCAGATTAACAGGTTAGACTCCACCCCTACATCCCAATCATGAAATTGAAATCACGAATACATGAGTGCCACAGTTATCTACAACCAATGCTCATGGAAGAATCAAATGAGATATTGCATTGGTCAAAACTTCTGCAAAAGAAGTCTTGAAAATATTAAATAGCAAAGATATTACCTAAGGACTTGAGCATGCCTGGCATGGTTAAATGGTTTTGTTAGTCACCTCAGATATAGGTGAAGGCAGGGTAGTGAGCGAGGATGACTAGAGAAGGTTTGCAGCATTTAAATGAGGACATTGATAAAGAATGTCAAAAGTCCCATGGATTTTCAGAAAAAATAAAAACAAATAAGTTTGTTTTTGAGGACGCTCAAGGATAAATACTACTCAGAAGAAAGTATTGGGGAAATTTCTCTCAGGTACTTTGGATGCAACGAGAGACAAGTTCTGGAGAAGGACATTGTCTTTGGTGGGCAGGTCCACAAAAGTGAAGAAGACCTAGGCAATGGAATGACATCATGGCTTTCACAAAGGGTTAGTTTCTTGTGAAGATGACACAGGATTAAATCATGTTGAGTTCTGTTGTGTGTATGCTCACCATGGGTCGGAATCCACTCACTAGCACTTGAAAACAATAACTGACATCCAAATACACTAAAATGTTCTGGCTCTTGAAATAGACTGAAGGTCTATTTTATCTATCTAAGGTCCAATTTATCTATCATAAACTGCACATACTTAAAATGTATCATTTGTTAAGTTTTGATGTATGCATACAAGTGTGACATCAATAACCCAGTCAAGGTCATGAATGCTATCAATGCCATTTCCTTCTGTCCAATTGCAATTCCCTTAAGAATTTCTTTGCTAGTCTCACAAAAATCTCTTACATACTTGTCTTCACTTTCAATTTAAAATAATCTCTAATTTAACCTTAGAGAAACTGACTTGCCTCCATTTTTGCTATTTTCTGAAAGAATCATTGTCTTTCAGTGCCCGATTTCACTGTTCTTAAGACTCTTCTTCCATGGTTGTTTACTTGGAAGGAGGAGGAGCCCTGATGGTATAGTCGGTGGTTGTTGGGTTGGCAGTTTAAAATTACTGGCAGCTCTGTGGGAGAAACTGGGGTTTCTACTCCCATAGAAAGTTATAGTCTTGTAAACCCACAGGGGTTCACTAGGAGTCCTCTCGAGTAGTTAGTACACAAACACTAATAGTCCTTCATTTGTCCCAATATCCTTAGTTGTTTAGTTAGTACATACCTTAATAGCTCTTTATTGACTTCACAATATCTATTGAATTATATAGTCTTAAGCTATGCCCTAAATTCCAGTGATATTTGCATGTACTTCTTGGATCTCTATTATTTAATTAGAGCTTTACATAAAGAAGTAATCATATCAAGAAGGTAAACCTGCCCAGTATAGCCTAGTTCATGAGTTCTGTGCTAGCCTGAGTTGTCTTCAGATTCACATAGCTCCAGGTCAATGATGCAGAAAAGTGAAATGGGAAGCAGGAAGTTCTTAGGCCAATGGATGCAGAGTTGTGGTGGACCCTAGGACAGTGGAAACATGGCAGGTCACTGATGGGTGTCACAGTTGGGTGAACCCATGTAGCTGCCCCTGGAGACAGGAGCAGAGCACCAGTGAGGTCCCAGCAAGGAGGAAGGTGAAGAGCAGAGAGCTGATATTTGTGATTTTATGGAAAATACTGATATTGAGTAGGGTTATAATTAGTTTTATTTTGCTATTCTCAATGCTTCAGAGTTTCCTTAGCTACTCTATCTTATTTCTTTTTCTATCTACATTATAGAAGCAGCTTGCCAATTGAAAACAAAGTCTGGAAATTTAAATTAGGTTCAAATCAAAGGTTATCATGGAAAGAATTGATAGGTTTAACAAAACAAATTTGAAACAACAACAACAAAAAGAACTGTTAATATGGAGTAGCCAGACTCACAGTGACTCTAACTGACAGAGGCGAAATTCTGCAGTTGCCTTTCCATGGCTGTATTCTACATATTTCTTTCTCCCACAGAGCTGTAGGTTCAAACCTTTTGAATTTTAATCACAGGGATGCTTAAAGCCATGATAGTTATTTCTTATTGGATAAAATAAGAAATCTGTTCCTTGGTAATTTTAAATTCTTTATTTTGTTTTTGCATCCATTTACATAGAATTAATGACTATTTGGGGTTGTGTTACTATTCTAATATTAACTTTGTCTTTCATTGATTTTTAACTAGTTTCTTCTTAAAATAATTATTGGGGGTACTTATTATAAGGAAAAGGACATTGCAGGTTGATATGGGCAGCACATATCTATGTCTCCCCAACTTCTTCCTCATCTTCTTTCTTTCCCCCTTGCCTGAGTTAAAAAGGTTTTGTGATGTAAATCCTTGAGTTATCAGCCTCGGGTTCAGGAATAAGCATGTTTGGATTCATACAGCAGAAATCTTGTGATAAATAGGAAAAGGTCTAGAAAACATCTGGAATATTAACAATGAAGCAAATCCACTAATCCAACAATAGCAGAGAAATGGCCTGCCTCAGGCACACAATTTTGATTTTAATAAAAGAAAATATAAAAGCTAACTAGAGGATGATGAAGAATTATGTGATTAATATGAGTATTTTCACAAGTCATATATTTACTTTATCCCCCCAAATGTATGACCTTTGACCAGAAAATGCCATGCAGATGAACAAATATTAAAATCAGAATAATCCTGTCAATGCTCTTTATGCAATGCCCTTAATGAAATATATATTTTCATGATTAAGCATAGAATATAGAAATATACATTTTTGTTTGTTTTTTTAAAATATACATCCTTATAGCAGAGAATTATTAGTAAGCAAATTTTCTGAGGCAACTAAAATATCATATTCCTTTTAGTTTTAAAACCCCTATCTGTCAAAATTGAGAGTTGTAAAAATAATAGTCAAGGCATGCAAATATTTCCTCCAGACATTTTAATTGATTATTTCACAAAACTAAACTTAACTGTAAAACTGATATCAAATCTAATAGATATTTGAGACCTACTTAAAAGAAAAGTATGTCTTCATTAATAAAACTTCACTATTTATATATTTCTGAGACGATCCGTAATTTTTACCTCTGTGTCATGAAGGGACCTGAAATAATGAGGTAAGAGGACACTGAGATCCTTAAACAAGATGCATATGTGGTCTCACCTGGAGGAAAGCTTCAAAGCAGAAGCTGATGGTGGTGGAACTCGAATCACAAAGACAAGGTGAGTTTGTCTGCATTCATGATACATTGCATAGCCATGTTGTCAAGGGTTTGTAGTATTAGTTAGCTACTGACCTTCATGTGAGAGTTCAGAGACATCACACAAAAACAGAGTAGGAGTCAAATGTGTGTGAGCAGCCATACTGATCATTACATGGCATGATTGCATTTGGAATTGTAAAGGCAGTGTGACTATACAACTTCTTATTTTATAGAAAACTTCTGGGACTCTCTGCTTTATTAGGTCAGCTGCCTATATCTCTGGAGCAGTAAAGCTTTCATTCAAAGCTTTCCAGATACCATTGAGCTTGCATTCTACAGTACATCTAAAAGGGCTTTTATCTGCCAATAAAAATTTGCCTTTAAAACCCAAATTGGATTCATCAAGTGAGAAGTGTGGCTGCTCCACTGCATCTGTATCGTAGTGGTTGTGATAAGATATTTTTAATGTGATAAAATTATCTTTTTACAGATTTGTCAGTAGTAAAGCAATTACAGTGAAGTTCTTGGACAATGAAACTATCCTTGCCCATTAGACAGGAGAGACTCCAATTTATTGAGGGCAATGAGAAGAGGATTTTCTTTTTCTTTCCTTCTGGTCCTCTTTTAACATTCAGCTAGCACTTTCCATTTGCATCTATCACCTTGTACTTTCCGTAAGATTTATATGTTACTGGTAACTTCCCCTCTCAGTCCAGGAGGAAGGTTGGTAATAGTTTTATCCCTACTTAAACAAGTACAGACTGTGACAGCATGTCACAAAATATTAGTTTTCGTTGGCTCCTGCAGCAAGAAGAGAGGGAGGTAGGCTGCTGAAGCTAAGTTTGGATGTGGAATGAGGAGAAGAGCAGGGACGGAGTAGCAGAAGTATAAGTGCAGACTTGCGATTAGTGACAATAAAGAGATCTCTTTCTAAGCCCTGCCAATAACGATGGGTATCACTTCATTGTGTCATCTGAACTTTCTCTTTAGGCTCACAATTCTAGGCCCGGTTCTACACATAAAACAACCCCAGTTCAACCCATCCTTAGTAAGGAGTGCTGGACTACTTGCACTCCATGCTGGGAACATTGACACTTCATTGTGAGGTAGCAGTACATAGAAAGAAAACTGCCAGGAATTCAAACTATTTTCAAAAGAGGATGTGGAGTGAAGGATATCATTGCTGATGTCAAAATAGATCTTGACTGAAAGCAGAGAACACCAGAAAGATGTTGACCTGTATTTTTTTGACTATGCAAAGGCATCTGAGTGCAAGGGGAATAACAAATTATGAATAACATTTTGAATATTGGGAATTTCAGAGAATTGTGCTTATGGGGAGCCTCTATAGAAACCAAGAGGCAGTTGGAGGGACAGAACAGGAGGATATTGTGTAATTAAATTCAGGAAAGGTATGTGTCAGGGGTATATCCCTTTATGATACTTATTCAATCTGTACTTTGAGCAAATAACCCTAGAAAGTGAGAGTGTGGTATCAGTACTGGGGAAAGGTTCATTAATAACCTGTGATATGTAGGTGAGAGGATCTTGACAAATACAGGGGATGTAGACTTGAAACACCTACTGATGAAGATACAAGACTACAGTGTTCAGTGTGGACTACAGCTCAACATCAAGAGATAAATAAATAAAGAAATGTTAAAAACCCACACAAACATGCCGATAAGCAACATCCTCACGAATGGAGAAAAGATAGATGTTGTCCATGATTTTGTTTTACCTGGATCCACAATCAAGATCCCTGAGGAAATCCAGGGGTGTGGTGCCCTGGGGGGAAGTCTGCTGCCAAATACCTCTTGGAAGATGTCACTTGGAGAACTCAGGTGTTCCTCAACCAAGCCATGGTGTTTTCAGTAGCCTTATCATAGACATAAAGGATAGACTAAAGAAGACAGAAGAAACATCGATCAATCAAAATTACAGTGCTAACAAAAAATATTGAATATGACACAGATTGCCACATTTCCTAACTACTAGAAGATACAAATATGCATAACAAAAATATCAAGAGAAAATGTCCCAAAACTTAAAACTAAAACATCCTGATTTAAAAATAACTCATGCTTATTTCTGAAAAACAGAAAATTAGATAATTAATGAATCAGTGTTAATATAGTAAGGAGAAAGTGTAAAAATACATGAGTGAGACATTCAATTTAAAGAATTATAATAAAATTAATAGACCAAATATAAGAACAGTATATAAGAAGAAAAGCAAGTATAAAAACAGGAAATTATTTATATTGGACAATATAGTAGTCCTTATAAATAAGGATAAATAGATGAAATGTGTTGTTTTGTTTTTAAATAAAGAAAGACATCTAGACATCCAAGCCAGAGAAGGACTTGTAAAATCAATAGTATGTATAAAAATAAATGCAATATATATGGAAAATAAAAATATATACTTCTTGAAAAATAAAAACAATCTTAGTTGAGTTAAATAAAATATAATGACTCAATAGACCATAAAACAGACAATATACTGAGAAAATGTTCAAAATACCAGTAGTAAAATGAATTCCAGAACAGGATCCTTTTGAATCCCATGAAACTTTAAAGAACAAAATCCTATACAAAATATTCTATAACTTCAAAAAGGAGGAATAAGAGTTTCTTTTTACACTTTCATAAAACTAGCATAACATTCATAATCTGACAAAGATAAAAGTCTTCATATTCCTTATGATAATTACTATGTGACCTGGTTCTTTGACTGAGCTTTTTCGAAGCACACAGATAAATTTAAAGCTCAAAGATATATAGGGTTTCTGATTTGTGGCTGGCCTTTCTTTGGTCCTAATTCCTTCTAAACCTCATTTCACATTTTAATTTACAATTTATTATATGAAAACCTACTGTATAATTATAATTTTGTGTGCTCTCTTGCTATAAGTCTTCTCAAATCCTTTGCAGAATGAAGCTTGGACAACATTAATTACTTTCTTAAAAAAATACAAAACAGCATCTTTTACATAAAATAAATTTCAAGTTCACAGAAAAGAAAAATGTGAGGATAGGGAAATAGACTTTCTATAACCATCCTTGAGATTGACTTCTTGTTACCATTTCACCACCTCTGCACATACCTGGGGTTCTCTCACGCCCCCTTTCTCTCTTACCTTCACTCTCAGGTAAGAGAGGGTTGCCCAGGAAAAAGCACAACTGTTTTGTTCAAACCCCCCCCCCCAAAGTTCTCTAGTGCCCCCTTCAATCAACCACTGAAGTAACTACTGATCTGCTGTCTGTTGCTATTGATTTGTTTTGCCTGAGTTTTACAGGATCAAATCGCATACGCTATTTTTGTTCTGTATTCTTTTTATTCCACAAACATATTTTGAGATTATTCTATATTGCTTCATATATAAATTGTTTTTATTTTCAAGTAGTATTTCACTTTATAAAAATTATGCAACTATCTATTCTTCTTTTGATGCACATCTAAGCTATTTCCAGCTTGAGGTTATAATGAATAAAATTTATTATGACTAGTATGGATAAAATAAGATTTTAAAATATGAATATCTGGTTTCTCAACATCACTTACTTAAGAGACACTCAGTTCCCTTGTGAGTTGCTTTGATACCATTATTGAAAACATTTTTGCTCACATTGGTTGAAGTATATTTCCATATTCTTTATTTTTTCCATTGTCTTATTTGTTTATCCTTTTGACACACTGATTTGATTGTGGCAGAGTTATCATGTGTCTGGAGTCAAAAGGTAATCCTCAATTTTGTTCCTTTTTTCATCATTTCATTGGCAGCTCTTACAGATATAATAACAATCCATGATTCAATTAGCTTTAGCATAAATGAACAATTGCTACCACTATCTTTTTAAAATACTTTCTTTCTTCTTGAACTCTTTGATATCTGCTCCTGTATGCCTTCCCTCCTCCACTCTAACCCCCAAGAATTCTTATTATTAAATTTTGTATTATTATTATTATTATTATTATTATTATTATTTGGCCATATCTTTCCCATCCAATGTTTCTGTTCACTTACAATTCTTTGATCCATTCCCCTCAAGTGAGCAATTTTGTTCCTTTTTAAGACTGTGTTAGCAGTACCACTTCCTTGATTTTTCAATATTAATCTTTAAATCAGCTTTTGAATTTCTATAAAGATGCTTGCTGTTATTTTGATCTTGTTGAGTACATTGACTGGGGGAAAATTGATATTTTAATGATACTGAGTTCTTGAATCCATACATATTTAGGATATGTCTGACTCACTTGTCTTCTTTAATTTAAATCAAAAATGTTTTATAGTTTTCAATGTAGGTGTCTTTTGCTAAACTTATCCTTAACCATTTTATGTTTTAGGTGCTATTGAAAATAATATTCTAAAAAGTTTAACTATCTTTGTCTAGTTAACTAATCTTATAAATTTACTGTATTCTGTGACTTTGCTAAATTTAATTATTAATTCTAGTACTTCATTATAGATTCAGTACAACTTTCTAAATAACCAACCATTTTATTTTCCTTATAATATAAAGGGACTCTTTTTCTTCCCTTACCCCAGATTGTGTCCATTGTATCTCCTTTTCTTGTCCTCTTAGCCTCTTCTTTCAAGCATAATGTTGAATGTAAATGATGGTAATTAACATCTTTTTCTTTTCCTGATCTTATAGAGAATATTTAATAATTCACTGCTAAGAATTATATTAATGTATTAATTCTAATTTTCTAGATATTGAACAATAAAGACATCCATTTGAGGTCTAAAGTGCATGTGATAGGCTTTATGTAAGCTTGGCAACCTCTCACTCAAGTCAAAGCCTAATATCTCCTTAGGGGTGTAGCCCATTTGATATCCACAAAGAGATATTGTAACAAGCCTCCTCTCTTCTTCCTACTAGCTTGGATCCTGTGTCTGGATTCCTGGAACTTTGACTAGTGGCCACTATGGAGTCCACAGAAGGCCCGAGGAGCTGTTGATATCCTGTTATGTTTATTGCTTTAGATTAACTTGACTGTCTCCACTGGTCTAGGTCCTCCTGTCTCTTGTTTCAAATTTCTGGTTCATCACTTGGCGCTTGCTTGAGTCAGCAAGGGTCTCCAGTTTGCATGCAGCCCATAGTCTGGCAGCCTGGGAAGACTGGGTTCTCCCCCTGTACAACTGTGTGGCTGCTTTCTTGGTACACATTTCTTCCATGATGCAAAGTTCTTTCATATACATGCATTTGCTTCTCTGGAAAATTTAGCCCAGCACAGTGCACTTGACATTAGTATTTTTTATATATTGGCAATCATTCATATGCATAAAGAAGACTGAAGAATTAATGCATTTTCATTATAATGCTTATGAATATTGAAAATACACAGAATTTCCAGAAGAACAAAGGAATCTGTCTTGGAGGAAGGACAAGAATAGTGATTCTTAAAAGTAAAGACAGTGACTTCTGTTTATGTTCTTTGGACACATGGTATCAGGAAAGGCTAGTCTCGAAAAGGATACCATCCTTGGCAAAGTGGAGGGTCAGAAAATAAGAAGAGGACCCTTACTGATATGGGTTGGCACAATAATTGTAACCAAATAAACCCAACTCAATGCCATGGAGTCATTGTTGACTCATCGTGACCTGTGGGACAAAGGAAAACTGTCCCTCCGAGTTTCTGAGGCGGCAATGGTGTACAGGAATGGAACGCTCTATCCACGCCCCACAGCCCTCTGTTCACCACGGCGGCTCCAGGGCTGCTCAGCATCATGACAGTAGGCTCCGACAGAAGAACAAGTGAGGCTGTTGCAGGACCAGGCAATGACTCCTTCTCCGGCATGTGGCAGCACTGTGTGCGAGAGCCAACATCATCATACTCAACAAGACCTGTTTTCAGGGTTGTTTTCTATAACAGAAAGCTTTCTTTGGTCCATACTTTGAAGAGTTTTAAATGTAATTGGTGTTTTATTTTATAAAAAGTACTTATTGAATTAATTCTATGTAATTTCATTCTTAATCTACATTGTGCTATGAATGGTACTGCATGATTTATTTATGTTTATAATATAATGAGGGTGATAATTTTTCTGTTCCTCTCAATTGAATTATACTCTCCAAAAGGATGCCTTCAAATCCTGAGTCCCACCCCTGTGTGTGCAATCCCGCTGAAAACAGGGTTCATTTTGTTATGTACCTAACAAAATCCTGAACCTCCTAATTTCTGAGCTATAAAAAGAACAGATTAGGAAGAAATTGACAGGGTCAGAGTCCTATCTTGGACTTTTAGCCTTTAGAACTGTAATAAAATAAATTTCTGTTCTTTAAATCCTTCTACTTCAGATTGTCCTAGTTTAGCAATGGTATGAATGTAAGACATGCATTGCTGCATTTGATTTGCTCACATTTTGTTAAGAAACTATTTTTTTCATGTCTGATAAGGAATAATTCTTTAATGTTCATTTCCTTATAATGATCTAGTCTAGTTTTACTTTCGGGCTCTTAGTGACCTTGTACTTGACTTGGGAAGTGTTCTATCCATACTGATTTTAGATTGCTATTATTTCATCATTTAGTATTTGATACAATTCATCAGTGAATCAGCTTAGTTAAAGAATTTTGTTGGTACAACTTCATTTCATTATAAATTCATTTTATCTTAGTGAATATATGACAGTATTAAGCTGAGTTCTAGAGAGACAAAACCAGTGAGATATATTTGCTATATATATAGATTATAACACATATAGATATTTGTGTGTGGCAGTCATGTGCTTATGTTAATTTTATGATTGAAATGTAGGGGTGGAGTCTAGCCTGTTAATCTGGAGATAGCCATTGAGTAGCCAATGAGGTCTCTATGTGGGCATGGCTTTCTCCTGAAACTTCTGGGAAATCTCACGATATTTCCCTCGTGAAGATGAGAAGTTATCTCCTCAGTTGTTGGGAGTTAGTCTCAGAGACGACGAATTACAGACAAGACAAGCTGGCAGCCTCTGATAAGCTGGAGGAGCCGGCGGAGAGACCATACGGCTTTGCCCTAAGGGAGTCAGACCTCTGAAGCTGGGGTGGCCACATGGAGACCTCTGCCAATGATGATTTACTTCTACTGTTGATGGACCCTGAGTCCTGGAAGTGAGGAGTCATGTGGAGACCCCTGCCAGCGCTGGGATTCTGCACCCACTGACCTGTAACTTCGTGAGTTGGAAGGAGACTTTATAGACTGATTTGGGGCATATGAGTTAATATCGGACTTAAGACTTTGAACTGGACGGGGCTCAATGTCCTGTTCTTCTTGTATATAAACCTTTTTCTTTATATCTATATGCGTGTCTATGAAATTTGTTCCTCTAGTCTACCTGGACTAACACGGTGTGTATTTTATATACATATATATGTATAAATATACATATATAAAACATTTTTATCAAGAAAATGGCTCACTCTGTTGAAGGAGCAATAAGCCCTAACTGGTTCTAAGTCCACTTGTCTGATGCTAATCTGGAGGCTTTTCCCAACAATCGCTGGGGTCTGATGAACTCAAGACCAACAGGAGCAGAACCTAGGCTGATACCAGACTGCAGAGGTGGAAGAATCTCAAGTTAATAGGTTGGGTTTGGGCTGGAGGATCGAAGAATCCCAAGTCAGCAGATTTCTTGGCAGGTCAGAGAGCAGGCCACTGAGAGACCTTGACCTCGGCAGGCGATATGGGAGACTGTTGACTTAAGTCCAAAGAGCCAGAAATTGACAAGTCAGATGGAGGATCAGACCCAGTTAAGAGCAATCAAGCTTTCCATAGTGACTGTTTATAAAAGACAGTTCAAACTGTCTTAGCTTAGCTTCTCACAGCAGATTCCATCACAAGGTTGTTTGCATTATTCTAGGTCAACTCAGGAGGAAATGTTGACTTTAATTCTCACACAACGGAGAATTAGAGCCCAGCCAGCTTGACCCCAAACGCAACCATCACAAGCAATTACTTTTCTATTTGTTTGAATGTCGGCTGTATGAGTTGTATGTTTTGAGAATAATTTTGATTTATTCTATGTTGCCAAATTAATTGGCATAAATTTGGTCACACAAGTACGCACTATTTTTGAAAATCAATTACTTTGAAAAAGACCATTGCCAGAGTGCAATCATTATCATTCCTATTGCAAACAAACAAAATCCCCAAAGACACACAGAATGTAATATTTAATTTTTTTGGAAGATTTGGAGGATTTAGATAAATAGTTGCACTTCTATTTTTGAAGATTTTAAGGGAAATTTTATCTAAGGGTAATTTTTAAAATTTAGTTGCTCGATTTAATTATTTTCCTCAAAAAACAATGATATAGCTTATTATGATAAATAACCAAAAATTATCAAAATCATAAATCACTTTAAAAATGTTTTGTCCTCACTAAAGATTGCATTTTAAAGAATGTAAATATGCTCCATTAACTATTTATTTTTCTTTTTTCAAAGCTAAGTCAAATAATAGTTACCATCAACTTACACTGCATTGACTTTATATTATTTGTGAAATGCTTTCTTTGGGGGAGGTGGGAAGAGGAGTTCTGATGCGCTCACATATTATTAAGTGTTTGACAATTGCCCATACCAATCATATTTTATTGTTTTTAATAAAATGATTGCTTAACCAGCTCAGTGTTTAGTTGAGCTGTTTGAAAGTTTACAAAGACAAGAGAAGAAATCAAAATGCAATAGTTATTTATCAGCTTTAGAAGACACCAAACTAATGATTTCAAGGTCTCAGGGGCAGGCAAGGATATCCTTGCTTCAGATTCAAAGATTTTTAACTACATGTTGAGTGAATTCTTGTCTAGTGCAATTAATGATATTTTTAACACAGTACATTTCTAATATTTGAGAACTAATATAATAACAAATAATATATTTAAATTTTATTGTAATAAAGAAAGCAAAAAAATTAAAATTGGACAAAAAGAATCATGATAAATTGAGAAGAGATTGGAGTTGTCAAGGACTTTGTTTTTTTAGACCCCAAATCAATGTCCATGGAAATAATAGTCAGGAAAACAAATGACATATTTCATTGGGAATACTTGCTATTAAAGACCTCTTGAAAATATTAGGAAGTAAAGCTGTCACTGTGAGGATTGAAGTGTACCTGCCACGTCATGGTGTGCTCAATTACTCCATACTGACTCAAAATCTGAACAAGAAAAAGGGCGACTAAGGATAATTGATGCATTTGGGTTATAGCATTGGTGAAGAATACCGAATATACTACTAATGGTTAGAATATTTAGTGAATTTTGTACAGCTGGAATGATCCTTAGAAGCAAGAAAGGTGACTCCTCTTCGAAGAAACCATCATGCTTTATAAAATGATGGGTTAGTGGAAAAAGGATGACTCTGAAGGAGATGGGGGGATTCAGTGGCTGTCACAATGGGTTAAAGCGTGGTCAAGGTTGTGAGGGTAATGTATTTCATTATGTTGGAACTGAGTGGATGGTACCTTGCAGTAGTAATTTTATGATTGTTTTTCCTGCTTATAATAATAGCATTGCAATTATCACAGTAATAACTGTTCTTATTAACATATAATAATACTTAAAAGAAAGTTATTTATTTTATTGATATTTCTTTACTATAAAATATTACTAAGTTCAGGAGTGTGGAGATATTAATTATAACTATACTGAGACTACAGTCAATTAATCAGAGACTAATTTTCACACAATTCTTGAGATGAGTTTAAATTGTATCTCAAAGTACTACCTCACCAAAGACTGAGTGGGAGAAGAAATAAATAAAAGCAAAAATCAAATAAAATTTAAATTTACATGACTCATAGGAAGTAAGTAAAGGACAGAATTCATTTGCCACCTGAGGAAACATCTAAGAATCCTATTTCCTCAGAGGTCACACAAGAGAGCCCTCATCGTCCGGTGAATTCTCCAGAGTTCAAGCACTGGCATATCAGGTGAGCCAAAGTCACTGAAGCATTCCGAGCCAATGAGAGACGGCATCACATGCCTGTATATCTGTATTAGACAGATCATTATAGTAACCGGGAAAGATGAATTGGAGGGGAGATGGCTTGAAGGAAGAAAATCTTTTTTTTCTTTTTTTTTTTTTAGAAAATCTTTTTTTCAGTCGTTCAGATGGGAAATGATGAAGGCCTGAGCTGCTCAAATGTGGTTGATGAGCAGAGAGTTGAGCAACAAGCATTTTTAAAGGTGGAGTAAATGGTGCTGTACAATTGGATTGGCATTCATTTGAAGAAGAGGATGAAGAAAAGATTAAGTATAGTGTGGATGGTATGAACAAGGGAGACTATAGGCACAACTACTGATCTCGCTAACATTTTGTGACCAAAGACTGCCTTTCTCCTCCTGCTGCTTCTTCCTTACAGGCTGACTGAGAGTCTAGGAAAGATGCTAAAAATACCAGCGCTCGTTTTTTCAATAATGCTTACAGCCAGAAACAAGCATGAGTTCCAGTTACTTATCTTGAAATCTCTTGGTGGGGGGGGTGTTCTAGAAAAGAGTATTCTCTGTCAAAAAAAAAAAAACAAAGAAAGAAAAGATGTTATTGGGGATGCCAGGAATGGCGGTGTGAGGAGGTCGGGTGCCAGCCGACTGGGGACCACGTCACCACACTGCGGGTGAAAAAGCAGTTGGACTTGAAGTGTCTCATCATGTACTTCAAACTCAATGTACTCTGCACAGTCATTTAAATCAGCTTGAATCAAGTTATTTGTAGATGGGAATATCCTAAATAATACAGCAATAGCAATTTTACTTTCGAATTATTGAAGTAGAATGGCTAGGGAGCATTTAGTAAAGCCTTCAAACAATTATAGAGGATAGCAAAAAAGTTTAGGCAGTTCACCTTGCTAGGTAGGGTGTGGAAACCTAAGAGGAGTTAAAGTAGCCTGGATCGGTGTGAGTGTTCAGAGGACCCCTGGTGGCACTGCCGGGTAACTGCTAGGTGGATGGTTCGAATTCTCCAGCCTATGCCTGTCTTTAGAATTCTGTATAGTGTTGCTACGAGTCAGAAACACTTCAGTGGCAGGGATTTGGATGAATATTCAAGCAAGTATACTTGGAAACATTTATAATGGAAAAACAAAATCCAATAATTATAAGAATGAATTGATAAAATGCAATAATTACCTTTTACGTTTTCTGCAATTTCTCTTAAATCCTACATCCCCTCCTCATTTTTCCCTATTTATAGAGACATATGGAATCAGAATAATAGCTACAGCTCCCAACCTCACTTTCTGCGAGGTGACAGCAGTGAGCCACTTCGGGAGAGGATTCGTACATAAAGGGTGTACGACTTTGTCTTCCTTGTGGATCCTTGCTAACTGGAATGTGGGCTTAAGGGAGGCAGCTTCTGTGTTGGTTGCTGTCACCCAATAGAGCCCAACACAGTGGAATGAAACACTACCCAGTCCTGTGTCATTTCCTCAGTCCTTTGCGGATTAGGCTTGCTTTTCAGGCGTAGTCCAGTATAAGTCAGGATGTTCTGTTAAATCCTGAGGAGTCGCCTAGCAACATGCAAGTCTTCACTGACAGGCAGATGGTGGCTGCACACAGTCCAGCTTGTGTCACCCACGTGGAAGGCTGGGCGTCTATTGTCGAGGCCCACTTCTATTCTCAAAGGTCTGGATGAAGTTCGCACCCAGAGCTGTGCTCAGCTCTTGTGAGTTTGTGAGAACTGATTGGCGCGCATGCAGGAACTTCGTGAGCAATGAAGAATGACATGATATCCATTTGCAGTTATATTACAGAGTGCTGGTGGTGCAGTGGTAAAGAGTTTGCCTGCCAACCCAAAGGTTCCGATTCAAACGCCCCGGCAGCTCTGCGAGAGAAGCCTGATCAGCCAGCTTCCTCAAAGACTGATTGCCTTGGAAACGCGATGGGGGCAATTCTGCTCTGTCCGGTCAGATCGCTAACAATCGGAATCCACACATTGGCAGTGGGTTTGCTTGTTTTTTATAGTTATATTAAAAACAAAAATGACCAATACTTGAAACACATTGCTTCCTAATGATTTCACAAATTTTCTAATTTTATTAATATCTGTGCTCCTGGGAGTCACTTCTGGTTATGGTTATTGTACCTTTTGGGGGGGCGCGGAATACGCTGTAATGAATAATTGCTACTCTGCCTCCCTTTCCAAGTTTGAGTTCAGCTGTAGCTTGAAGTTGAAGTCGGTCAGAGTAGAATATATATATTTGATGGAAATGGACAGACACATGAATGAGCTCTTAGACCAACGGAAGCTATCTATCAGCATACAGCCGGCCCTCTCCAGAGGTGTATCTATGAAACAGAGTGACAATGGTAAGCAACTTTCTTTAAACATCTGACACTCACTTTTTCACCGACTGTACTATAAGATAAATCAAACATGCTAATCGTTCACACACTAGAGGAAAAGTATAACTAATCTTTCTTGCTTCCATTGATGGAAATTGGTCAACGAATGTGCTCGAGTAATGTTTTCCTCAGTTTCTTCTCTTCCTACACTCAGCAGAGCAAGATGAATCTTCCTGCACCCACGGGGATTCTCAGATACAAAACATTAGTTTAATTTGCTGAATGATCTCTCTCAGCTGGTGTCGGGAACTAAAGGGTGAATGGATATCACTCCTGCTTCAAGTGGCCCCAGGTCATGTTCCCTACTTGCCATACTTTAGACATAACTTTGTTAATAGTAGAAAACAAAACAAAACAAAACAGCTCTGATTGAACTGTGCAAAGATATGATATCTAGATTACCCACTAATAAAATGGTTTTAGAAAAACAAACAAGCTCACTGCCACCAACCAATTTTGACTCTTCGTAACACTCCCGGGCAGACTCATCAAATCAGGAGACCTGGGGGCACCGCTAAGTAAGCAGTGCATGGCTGACTGCAACATGGATCATTCAAATCAAACCGCTGCCCCTTTGAAGAGAGAGAATTACTCTTACATTTTTTTAAGTATTAAAAAGATCTATTTTCATTTTCTTAGACGTTTCACTGGTTCCATCAAGTTGGTTCCAATTTATAGTGACCCTATAGGAGAGGAAGAACGGCTCTTGCAGGTTTCTGAGTAGCAGGAACTCCTTATGGGAATAGAAAGCCTCATCTTTCTCCCTCGGAGTGACTGGTAGTTTTGAACTGCTGACTCTGTGGTTAGCAGCCCAACTACTTAAAGCACATTATATGACAAGGGTCACTTAGAAACTTACTGATATGAAAATGCAAAGTAAAAGTATAAATATTTCAGTTCTTATATTCTTAAGTACCTATGATTTTTAGGCATATGTGGGGAGTGCCCACATTAACATTTTATACACTTTTACTGAAAAATATGAGTTCAATGTCATAAAGATTTATCTGAAAAGTGTGATATTTTGCATTAGAAAGAATTAGAAAAAATTGTAGATTTGTATATTGTGAAACTTGCCTATTGAAATATAACAATGCTGATTCTGTTTATGGAACACTGAGTTTTTGCTAGCTTCTGTAAAAGAAAGTTAGACTGCTTAAAATGTTGGATGATATTTTGCCTTGATGTATGAATGTCAGTTATGTGAGATGGAAGAGCCAATGTACAAAAAATGAGAAGAAATGGAGAATAATAGTAGAATTAGCTTAGATATAGATGACTAAATAAAGAGGGGGCACTTTGAGAGAACTACTGCTGAAGCTTGTGTTTCCAGACTCAAGGCAGTAGAAGTGCTCTGAGGAAAGTAACAGACTTGGAACTGGGGTTGAATGCGTGAGCATACTTAAGAATACCTTGCCTAAGAAACATTTCAAATCCTTGGGATACAAATATATGCTTCTTATCTGGTCATATAAAGTAAGCGGAGACATCTTCAAAGCTTGTTTGATGAGCCCTTGGGAAACAGAATTAAAGACAGAATAATGAGAATCTACATTAACACCAGAGATCATAATATAAAAGCTTGTTTTGAGCTGTGGTTTCTATTTTTGAAATCTTTAAAGCAAATTTTATAATCCTATTGAGAATTCTCTTTTTACATTTTGAATTTTTCTGTGTTTCTGTGTAAATTTATACAAAAATAATAAATTTCCTTTGCAACTATTTTTGCACTCGCTCCCTGGGGAAATGAGTTATATAATGTAGACATTATAATTCATGTGATTTTTATGATGCATGCAAAGGAGTTGGAACAAAACAACCCTAATGTAATGCTATCCACACAAAACTAATCATGCTTACTTAAAAGCCATTGTAGTTTTGTTCCTGGGACTTTCTTTTATCTAGTGTATAAGAGGGTGATGAAAATATGGCTTATCAAAAGTAGAAATCATCAGATAGAACTAGGCTTTGTTAAAGGACTCCAAAGTATAAGATAAGGAAACATGATATTCCATCATTTATAAACCATCATCCAGCAATGAAAGCATTTTACACTGCCATAAAATCCATGTAGTAATAATTTAATGGAAGTAGACCTTCCATGATGATAAGAAATAAGGAAAGTTTGAAATCCTTAAATTCTGTCTAGTATCATTGCTTCAGAACCATTTGAACCAATTAAATTATGGCTGACAGCAGAAACTGGAACCGCCTTCAATATTTTACTTTGGGGTGCAGTGGAAGGAAAACCACATTGCGAAACAATACAGATGGAAGCCCTGGAATGAAAGACAGACAAGAGGCACCTTGAGCCTCTTCAGAATTCGGGTGCAAGAGACTGGATTCTTGCAAGGACTATGGAGAGCAGCACCTTCAAAGAGATGGGGTTGGCCCTCCTCTTTGACTGAGGCCCCATTATTTCATACCCTGCTGGCCCATAGATTGGGTTGCTATGCAACAAGCATGCTGCCCTTGCTTTCTGAGAGGGAGCTCACGTTAGTCGAAAGGTGCTGAACTGAAACATTTCTCTTTCCAATTACCAATCCAGTTCACCTGCAGTTTACAAATTCAAGTTCTTGCAGTTTCACTTTGTTGACCATGACTGAACTGGGAAGAACCTGTTCAAAGGCCTGGAAATAATATGTAAAATGAACTTGTTCAAACTTATTTCAACAACAACAACAAAAAAGCTTCCTGACTAATTTAGCAATGCACCTGCTCATCTCACTTTCTTGTTGTCATTTCCATTCTCTGTTTTCTCAGCATTTGATTCTCTCCTGGTGTTGGGGAACAGATAGCACTTCCCAACCACCACTACCACCACCACCACCACCACCCCCACACACACACTTGGTGCCATCTATGCTTCTTCTGACAGAAAGATTCCTAATGAGGATACAGCCGCAGCTGGCTTTTTGAATCACAGCTTGGGTCTTATATAAACTAGACTTAGCCGTCATTTATTTTGGAACTGCGATATCAACATACTGGCTTGTGTGTGAGTTGATTATTTGAAATCTCACCATAAATTTTCTGGCCAGTGCTGATAAGCTGAGGTCAGAGAGATTGACGAGACATGATATCCATCTTTATTCTTCTGCGAATGAATTTCAGGGCAGAGCCAAACATTAGTGCACATTCCAAAAGGAATATGCCCCCTCAATCATCGCATGCCTGCATCTAACTTACTGCACTTGACCCCCATTCTCCTTGTTGTTTAATTTTGGCTTTGTTTTATTTTCAGTTTTAGATAATGTTAATGTTGACAAGGATGCCCAAAGTTCCCCCAAGCCAGGATCTACGTAATGCAGCACTAAGTTAGTGAACTACAATGCAGGCAGAATGAGCCTGAGTTGTACTTTTGATTTGACAGATTGTGGGTTTTGAGTTGCATCAGAAAAATGAACTGGCTGACTCTGCATATGAGGGGGTTTCAAAGAGTTCATTGGTTCCTGGACTTGAAAGAGGAATGGAATTTTTCCACAAACTTTTTGAAACCTCTTGTATGGTTATACTAAACATGCCCTGTTTTGGTACCCTTCTCAGTGGCCTTTTTGCTGTTCCATGAAGCCAAATAGGACATGTATCTCATTGTAAATGACCATGAACTTCCCTGCGGAGATTGATCTTACCATCAAGAATGGGTCCTTAGAAAACTAATTGTAGACCTCTCTTTTATTCTCATATTCAAATATAGGCCTTACAAAATAGTTGCAGATAGTGGACTATTCTTTTCCATATCATCAATATCTCATCTATTTAGTATATACGAATTTTTATTAAGTATTTTTTCTGGTGGAAAAGAAAGGCCTCAACCTGATACACATGAAAAGATTCCATCCACCCTGCCATCATGATACGAGCTGAACATGATGAGTTGGGGGCTCCTACTTCCATTGCCACTAAATCATGTCCATTCATTAGAGTTTTACAGGTATTTTCTCAATTTATGTAACTACTATTTATGCTTGCTATGTAAATTATCAAGTTGTGTGAAAATATATGTGCTTGATTATGTCAATAGCACTAAAAGTAACGTTGGATGACGAGGGCATTCGCTGCAGCTGCTGTTTATTAGGGGTTCACTTGTCTTTCCCTCTGTGCTTGCTCTGCTTTTGAAGTTGTTCACACTTAGCAAAAGCTGACGTTCTTACAAAGCTGCAGCGATTGTTGCACTGCCTGAAGACATGGGAGGGATCATTTCTGGATCGCCATCATTTAAACTGGAAAACACAATTATAACCTGACTTAATAGTTTAGAAGATTAAGGTTTGGCAGATAAATCTAGCCCAACGTCTCGCTACAGATTGTTCTAGTTGCAGCCGAGATGTGGTCTTCGAAAAGAGAAATTTATATGTTAGAAAATAATCCCTTAGCTATATTCTGCCCTGAGGTCTGTATCTCCCCCACCACACTGGAATATAAACAATGCTTTCCAGGTTCACTTTGGCTCCCATAGCCAGTCTCAACCACACAGTATAATGGTAACCAGCTTTATTTCTTCATCCAAAACACAAAGCATTTTTGAAACATGACATTCTTCTAGAAACATTATTGGCATTTTGAGAAGTAAAAGAAGAGAAAGGAAGCATAATATTTCTACCTGTTATTTATAATGTTTCTGAATATCTTTCTGAGGTTGTTTCTAATGAATGCAATATTCAAGCTGTTGAGATTACAGCTTAATTCAGTCCTTAAAATGTTTGCATAATGCAGCCATAGCTTTCACTATCCTTTATGGAAGATATATGCTATTCCCACATTTTAAAGACTGACCCCTGACTCATCAAAGTAGGAAAGATTCATAGTGGGATTAGTTTTAAGTTACCTTTGACTATTTCGAGCAAAGGACATGAAAATCACTCTTAAAATTATCTAGTAGTGCAAATGATTAAAGCACTGAGATGTGTTTTGGTGGTTTTCCTTGGAATATGTTCTTCAGACCACCAATTTTCCTGGTGTTTCAGCTTGAAAATAAATTCAGAAGAAAACATTTAGAATATCTAGGGAGCTCTTATATCTCTTATCACAATCCATACATTCCTCCAGTGTGTTAAGCACATTTGCAAGTATGTTGCCATCATCATTTTCAAAGCATTCTCTTCCAACTTGAGCCCCTGATATCAGCCTCCCATTTTCTCTCCTCCCTCCCTCATATCTTACATCATCATCCATCACCCCTCACCCACTTTTCTGTTATTTGTCCCCCTGGGAGGGGGTTCTCCATTGATCCGTGTGATCAATTCCCCCTTTTATGAGGTCAAAAATTAGATGAAATATTCTAGGGGTAATTTATATATTTAGTATGGTCTTAAAATAATCGCTTGGGAAAATATAAGTTATACAGTGACTGAAGAATGTCAGAGTCTGTAAGATCCCAGATGTTATATCTTTTGATAGCTGAGCACCATCAGCTTTCTTCACCACATGCTTACACACAAATTTGTCTTCAGAGATCATGTTGGGAAGGTGATCACCATGGAATGCTAATTTAATAAAACAAAGTATTCTTGCACTGAGGAAGTACTTGAGTCAAGGCTCAATGTCCATCAAACAAGCAGCCATCTAACTCAGTTACAAATCTCACATGGAAGAGGCACACAAGCCTGTGTGATCACAAGGTGTTGAAGGGATCAGGTATCACACATAAAGAATGAAAAATCTTAGAATTGTGTGCCTGCCTTCCTGATTTGATCACTGAAGACAAATATGTGCATAAGCAAATATGGTGAAGAAAGCTTATGGTTCCTGGCTAATAAAAGATAAAACATCTGGAGTTCTAAAGACTTGGAGCTAAACAAGCAATCATCTGGCTCAGAAACAAAGCCCACTTGGAAGAAACACACCAGCCTGTGTGACCATGAGGTGTTGAAGGGATCAGGTATCAGGCATCAACAAACTAAAAAATTATATCATTGTAAATGAGAGGGAGTACAGATTGGGGACACAAAAACATCTGTAAGTAATGGGACATCCCCTTACAGAAGGGTCACAGGGAGGAGATGAGCCAATCAGGGTGCAATGTAGCAATGAGGAAACATACAGTTTTCTTCTAGTTCTTCCTCCCCACCACTATCATGATCTCAATTCTACTTTACAAATCCGGCTAGACCAGAGGATATGCACTGGTACAGATAGGAACCAGAAACATAGGGAATCCAGGACGGATGATCACATCAGGACCAGTGGTGAGAGAGGCAATACCAGGAGGGTGGAGGGAAGGTGGGGTAGAAAGCAGGAACCAATTCCAAGGATCTATGTATAACCTCCTTCCTGGGGAAGGAACTTCAGAAACAACAGTGAAGTGGGTGAAGGGAAACTTCTGAAAGTGTATAATATGAAAAATGATAATGATTTATAAACTAGTGTTCATAAGGGAGGGGTTAGTGGGGAGGAAGGGAAATGAACTGTTATCAAGGGCTTAAGTAGAAAGCACATGTTTGTAGAATGATGAGAGCAACAAAGCTACAAATGTGCTTGACATACAATGGATGCTTGAATGGATTGTGATAAAAGTTATACGAGCCCCCATTACAGTGTTTTTTAAAAGAAAGTTAATGCTTAGAAAATAATGATGGCATCCTATGTACAAGTATGCTTGATGCAATTGATTCATGGATTGTTATAGAGCTGTGGGAGCCCTCAATAAAATGATCTTAAAAAAAAAAGAATGTCAGAACAGCTTGGATCAGTGCTTAGGCCCTGCCAGACATTTGCAGGCAAGATTTCGAAGTAACCGAAAGACTTGAATAACCCTCACCCCTCAACCAAGTACTCAATTATTACTCTCTGCTTTTTCTTGATCAGGGTTTAGTTAGACTTCTCTCCTGAAAAATACCTACACCGCAGAATGATGTCTGTTTCGTATGAGGACTCTGTTAATGGCAGTGAATGGAGTGAAAGGAATATTCATGAATGAAGGAGGGAAGATGAACATAATAGTAGAAGAGAGAGGCTTGGGCTAAAAGGTAGTTCTGACACTGGTCTTGAGCCATATCTGGCCTGGCCATGTATTCATGGCTCTCCTTCACTAGTTGTGGAGGTGTCAGGGTCTGGAAAAAACAGTGAATCTTGCAATGGTGTATTGCAGAGCAAGGACATCTGTATCTTATGTAGTCAGTGAGATTCCTCCTGTTTCTTAAGGAGCTGTCAATTGGGGAACGTTGCATGCCCCTACCTTTCCAAGACTCACGCTTTCCTATGTCTTCCATATGTATTGGCCTACCATTCATCTTATAACCTCTTCATAAAGCTGGCTCACTGACTAACTTACTCAGTGCCATTGAGGTTCAGAAAAGCTGAACTACTGCAATCTGCTTTTAGCTCTTAGGAATTCTGTAGTTCTCTTATTAATTCCTCTTGCTAAATCATGAAGAAACACACACACACAAAACCAAACTCCTTACCACCAAGTTGATTCTAATTCACATTGGCCTTATAATACAGGGGAGAACTGTGCCTGTAGGCTTTTGAGATTGTAACTCTTTATGGGAGTATACAGCCTCATCTTTTTCTCTCTGAGCAATGGATGGCTTTGAACTACTAACCACGTGGCTAACAGTCCAACTTGTAACAACTACACCACCAGGACTCCATACAAAGCTGCCCGAAATGTAGCTTTTTGCTTATTTAGTGCTTCTTTTAACTTTTTAGCTTTCTTGAGCAGTGTAATGAGCATAGAAACCCAGTTTAACTTATTTCTTGCGACATCGCTTTCTTACCGGAATGTTCCTGACACTTAATATGAGCTCCAAAAATATGCCTTAGACATGTAAGTTAATAATTGACTCTTAATTTCACAAGAGCTTTTTTTTGTTAGAACTTACCAGAGTCATAAAATATTGTAATTCAACTTAGTGTGTCCATTTCCTTAATTTTTCACACAAGCATCTGAGATCCAGGGAGATAACAGTGTGGTTTGGTGTTGTCAATCACTGCAACCCGCAGGGACCCTATTCACAAGAGCACAGAGCACTGCCTGATCCTGTGCCATCTTCACAAGGGTTCCAATGCCTGGGCCCACTGTTGCAGCATCTGTGTCAATCTATCTCATTGAGGATCTTCGTAATTGTTGCTGCTCTTCTACTTTACCAAACATGATGCCCTTCTCCAGAAATTGATCTCTCATGACAACTTGTTCCAAGCATGTAATAAAAAGTCTTGCCATCCTTGTCTCCAAGAGTCACTCGGGCCATTTGTCTTCCAAACTACATTGCTTTGTCCATGGTACTTTTAATATCCATCACCATTCACGATATCCATCACGATTCAAATGCATCAATTCTGCTTTGGTTTCTCTTATTCAATGTTCAACTTTAACATGTGTACAAGAAAATAAAAAATACCATGCTTCGGTCAGGCACACCTTAGTCCTTAAAGTAGCATTCTTGTTTTTCAATACACTAAACAGCTCCTATGCAGCAGACTTGCCTACTGCAACAAGTCTTCAGATCTCCTGATTGCTGCTTCTATGAGTTTTGAACGTTGATCCAAGCCAAATGAAATCCTTGACAACTTCGATCTTTCCTCCATTTATCTTGTTGTTATCTATTGGTCCAGTTGTGGGGATTTTGGTCTTCTTTACATTGCATCATAAGCCATATTGAAGGCTGCCAATCCTTGATTTTCATCAAGTGCTTCAGGTTCTCCTCATGCTCAGCAAACAAGCTTGTATTATCTGCATATTGAGTCCATATTTGTAGTGTAAAATCACAATGCTAATTGTTGCAGCCTTTAGATGAGGAACTGACTTCCACCTCTGCAAGAATGTTGACCTTGTCTACATGCTAGACTATAGCATTGTATGGTCCCTAGAAACTGTCTTCCTTTAGCTATATTAAAACCATTAGTGTTTAAATTTTAATGTAGTTAACTAGCTTTAAGCCAAGTCATTCTTTTACTCTGCACAGTGTTATTTCTATTATTTCTATTGAGTAACATAACTTTGTTTTTCAAAGAATCAGAGCAGCACACCCCAAGGAATGTGCCAACAGGAGATATTTGGTTTTTCAGTGTGATACATAGTTTTCACTTCTTGTCTTGAATGTGGAAACTGATAAATAGCAATACTTGGTCTCTTCATCTCAAACAAGCTATCATGTGACTTTTCTGATCACATTTCCATCTCCACATTTATTAACCGGCCCATCTCATAGCTGAAGTATTATCTTGAACAAGATTATAAAGGTAAGTTGTAGCATTTTTTTTCAAGCCAGAAAAATTTTAACCCAGAAATAATGCTTGATATTTAAGAACATAGTATTTCATGCATTTTCCCCCAAAATATCATTAACCCCACATTAAACTTGAGCCAGTATGGTTCTGGTCTCGTATTATGTAGAAAAACCAGGATGTGATCATAATTTGTGTGTTTTTCCACTAATTATACTGTAAGCACTATTATTATCCGTGAGCCTGGGAATGGCGAGTGGGGAACAGATTCTGATAAAATGTAAATGATCAAACTGGCTCAACTATCAATTCACATGCCATAGTTCTTTGATGGGTATAAAAACATTTCCAAAGATTTCTTTCTCTGACAATGCCAATTCAGTATAAAATAATTACCTCTTTTTCCTCCTGGCTTAAATTTAATGGTTTGATTGGTGGAAAGATACTGTATGCACTAACCAAATGCCTTCCTGTCTTGTCTTTTGGGGCAGGGATTAAATTATCTTGACCATTAATGATATTTTGTGCTACATCAAGTTTGTATCCAGGAAATGGGTAAAGGTCAGGTTAAATGGTATTATGATCTTACTCATAGCAATGTAGTTGAATTCCAAATATACTAGGAATTACAAGTGTATCACTACATTAACTTGAAAAGAAACAAAGGACAGTTGGATAATTTACCCCTAATTTCCATAGTATTAGTGAAGCTGTATAACAACTCAATTTTATCTCCAGATTGTTACTGGTGACAGGGATCACGTAAGAGATTTAGGTTGGGTCAACTGCTTTCCTCTTCCAGATAAAATTATTGGAAGCAGTAAATCAAGAACAACAAAGTCTCCTTATTTTCTTCTGAGAGTACCCTGAAGTTTGTCCTTTGCTTTAAAATTGATCACAATCTTTAAAATACCAGTAAAATTTAAATCATAGTAACCTATCTTTAACTTATATTAGAAATCCAGGCCCCAGAGACGGATGAATAGAACCTTAGTTTGTTCTCAGTCTTGTGACAATGGAACTTAGCAAGTTAATAGCTTAGCAAGTTAACCAGTTTTCTCATCTTCAAATGGAGAAAATGATCATGATAAATATAGTACTGTTTTTATTATGATTGATCTACTTGCATCTTCAAATTCAAATGTCCCTGTTATTTTCTTGGGGAATCACTAAAAACAAAGATATTATTGATTTCCCTATCAAAGAAAGAAATTGGAGATTTGGTTCATATCAGTGCTTGCTGATATCATTCTATTTTCAAAAGGTTTTGTAATATCAACTGGCTAAGTTCAAAGATGATCAGTGCACAGACATCATAAAAGTATGTAAGTGCTATGTCCCATATATAGTGACAGATAGTAGTTTTTTGCTCAAGATCTCACATACTTCTTTATGTGAGAATTTGTGGTTGGAATATTCATAGTGCTGTCTCAAAATCCCACTTTCTTAATGAAGGGAGCTGGCTGTAATAAATGAAAATAAATATACCTGGGTGTGGGAAGCCGAATGCTGTTCCCATCCCTCAGTGACCCCTTTATTGACCTTTTGTATTATAATGGCTTGCAGGCAAGATAACTTTTGAATCCATGGGTTCACCTAATTAGCATGCGGCCCTGTTGAGTTCACCTAATTAGCATGCGGATCTGTTGAGCCCACCTAATTAGCATGCGGACCTGTTTGAGAACTGCTTCCTGCCATTTTTTTTTTCCTACCGTTTCTTTGAAGCTATGTGTATGATTGGCTGATTATCCCTACGCCTCATTTCCATAAGTTGTGCCTCCCCTTCCTGTTGCTAGCTTATATGAACCCTGCCTTTTGGCTCAATAAATGAGACTTGATCAGGATGCTGTCTTGTCTCCATTTCTCGCATCTCTTGCCCTCTCCATTCCCAGTCCCCCTTTCAGGAACCCATGTTGACTGATGCGCAGAATGGATCACCTGGGTTCCCTGAATTATCAGTGAGCAACAGTGAACAGGATAGGGATGAGAGTTCAGTTCAAAAACATTTATGTCTTAAACCTATAACAAAGCTTACTATTTGTTAAAAAATATATGAACACCTCATTTGAATTTTTTGCTGAAAGAATGAGGCATATGACTATGTTATATACTATTAGAGTATTTTATCCTGAATTTTATGGGAAAGTGTGTGGAATTGAGGAAAATAGTTGGGTGGGGTGGGTGGAGTGGAATGATCATATAGCAGGAATGCCACGGCAAAATTTTAGCTAAGAGAGAGAAGGTCTGTATATAAAAAAACTACTTTCTGCACTCTCTGTAAACTCTTTGCTGACCTCGTGTGCTACTGAGCAGAATTGGCCAACAGGGCCTTCAAGGTTGTTGTTTTTCAGGAGGCAGGGTTTAAGGACTTCCTTCCATGGCACCGCTGGGTAGGTTTGAATTGCTAACTTTGAGGTTACTGGTTAATCACAAACTATTTGTATTATTGAGTGATGTGACTATAATATATGCTGTTTTCTATAAAATTTGTGGTTGTTGAGTTATCGAATTAATATGCCTGATTTTATAGAGAGGATCTTTATCATTTGCTAAGGTTAAATATGATTGCTAAACTAACATATTGAACATATACAAAGCCCCTTTTGCTGTACTTCCTTTGCTTGGTTAAGTGTCAGACACAACTTCTTTTATTGTGCAGGTGTGTGTGTGTGTGTTTAATGCAGATAGAAAAGCAGAGAGAGGGCATTGCTAGCTGAGGACAATTCAAAACAAGAGAAATAAATACGTAGATGAGGAGTCAAACCAATTAGTTAAGTGACTTCATGAGGGATAATTGTACTACTGGGATTTCATAATGCATTTGTATATATGACTGGACATAAAGACCTATGCTGACTAAGTGATTTTTGGTGGCCCCTCTTCAGCCTAATCATTTGGACAGATCTGGGAACTCATGAGAGAATGAGCCACAAAAAAACAATGTGAGATGTTTCCAGAAATAGGGACAACCAAGAAGAGGTTGGGAGGTGGTTTGAGGTGAAAGTGGGGAGAAGTTGGGTTTGTTCTAGTCAAACATAGTTGAAGCAAGGGACAAATCCTAGAGCCCTCTGGTGTGCTTGCTAAAATTTGATTATCATTAAATTCATTTAATTACTAAACATTAAAAATAATCTTGTCAAGGAAAAACTAAATTGGAGTCTTGAAGGGAAATAGCCAACCATGGAATGTAGTATTTTTCTAAGTGATTTTTAATGATTATATTTTTGATTCCCCCAACAACGCTTGCACAAGTCACCTCTTATTAAAAAGCTTGGCGTTTCTGAGGAAAATGACTGATTCTGCGTAAAATTTTAGGGCTTTCCCCCCTTTTTTCAAAAAATCCTTTTATTTGGGGATCACGCAACTCTCATCACAGTCCATACATCCACCCACTGTGTCAAGCATATTTGCATATTTGTTGTCATCATCATTCTCAAAAAATGTGCTTTCTACTTGAGCTCTTGATATCAGCTCATCAATTTCCCCTCCCTCCATTGAAACCCTTGAAAATTTATAAATTTTTATTATTTTATCATGTCTTACACTGTCCAATGTTTTCCCTCACCCACTTTTCTGTTGTCCATTCCCCAGGGAGGGGGTTATATGCAAATTTTTGTCATCAGTTCCCCCTTTCTACCCTACCTTCCATCCAAATTCACCAAATTTAGCTCATTTTTCACTACTATATATGAAAAAAACTCAAAGCTCTTCAAGGTCAAGGATAATGATTTCTTCAAAGTGCTGCAGAAGACTATAACACAGCAGATAAAGATCTCTGCTGCCACATGAAGTCTGCATGCCAGTGGGAGAAACCAACAACAAACAGACAAGTGAGTAGGTTAAGGTTTTACAGAGGGAGCTGCATATTATACAAAGAAGTAGAATCAGATATACATCAGTCAGCAGATAATACCCACTAAAAACGTCCCCACCTCCTTCCTGAGTGCCCAGGTACGTCTCAGAGTACTGATACACACTGAGAGCAGCATTGGTTTCTCTGATAAGTGTAATTTGAACACTAAAGTAATTTCAAAATGAAAATCAACCTTCTTCCTGGTGGGGCTGTGGGTTAAGCATTTCGATGTTAACAGGTAGGTGAGTGGTTTTTGTCCCACCAGTCACTCAGCAGGAGCTAGATGAAATCATCTATGTAAGTAAAGATTTACAGTCTTGGAAACCCTATAATGGGTTTCGGTTCTACTCTGTCATCTATAACCTGTGAGTTGGAATTGACTTGACATTAGTAAGGTTTGAGTTTCCTTAAAATGTGTCATCTGAGGTACCTGTCCTAAAAAAGAATAACCCATGCATCATGATAAGCTAATTTCAGTGGCTATTTTTGCCTAGTTTGAAAGCCATCAAGACCCTGATGTCATATTACATTACACACTTGACTGCTAACTGCCAGGCCAGGAGTTCAAAACCACTAGCCATTCCCTAGGAGAAAATTAATGCTTTTTAATCTCCACAAAGCGTTACAGTCTCTGAAATGCATGGGGGCCTTTCTACTCTCTCCAATAGGGGTGGCATGCTTCAAAATCAACTTGACAGTAGTGAGGTTTTTTGGTTATTTGGGGGAAGACCATCTTGTTGAAAAGATTATATCTCAAAGATGACTTCTAGCAACATTCTTAAAACTAGGTTCGAAATAATGTCTTATATGCGATAGAGTCAATAATTTTTGCTTGATCAATTCAAGAGTAGCTGTATCAAATATTATCCATGTGTCCTCACTGCTACTGATGTAGCTCTTTTCAGACTGAAATACTTTTTTATATATAAAAAATCATTTTATTGATTATTGAAGACATTTGATATGAAACTTCATGGAAAACAGAAATAATTTAAAATGGCAAATTGATCTAAAATTGTCTTAGAAAAGCTGGAAATTTGGACAAAGAGTTAGCATTAATTGCTCACATTTAAACAAATTTAATATTAGGTGATAATTTTGAAAGCCCAACAATTATATGAAGCTTGATAAAATTCTCTAATTGTTTATTGGGAATATGTGAAAAATTAATGATTACTTCATGTCTAGACATAAGCAAACACTTCTTCATATAAATGCAGTTTTATTTGTGCTTTGTAAGTTATTAACATTCATTTAGACACTTTTTTGGTTAAATTACTTTACTTAATGAGGTGTACTATGAACATGATATTGCTGACACTAGATACAATAGATAAAACATCAGAGTCTTCTTCAGTTAATAAGCCTTCAGAGCAAAATAAATTAACATTCTCCTTAATTTGTATTTTGAACACTTAATTCTAATCACATACTCTGTCTAATGTATCAAAATAAATGTGGTTCCTAAGATATTGGAATATTATAAAGCATTGCTGCAACAAAATAATCAGAGATAATGACTTTAATAATAGGTAGCATTTTCGAAAGAAGATCATCAAAATAGGATGATAGCTGGGACAATGAAACATTCTTTGGGACAAAACATAACTAATCTTTCAGAATCAAAGCCTATAATATATACAGACCATCACACAGATCATTCAATAGATTGTCCATGCACCAATCTTTAAATTCCAAATATACAGAACAGTAGAGATATTACAATTTAAAATGTGGTAAGGATTTAGAACTTAGTTATATTTTTTAAAAACCCTTTTATTGGGGGCTCATATAACTCTTATTACAATCTACACAAGCATCCATTGTGTCAAGCATCTTTGTACATTTGTTGTCCTTATCATTCTCAAAACATTTGCTTTCTACTTAAGCCCTTAATATCAGCTCCTCATTTCCTCTCTCCCTCTCCCTCTTCCCCCATGAGCCCTTTTAAATTTATAAATTATTATTTTGTTATCTCTTACACTTTCTGGAGTCTCCCTTCACCCACTTTCCTATTGTCTGTACCCAAGGGAGAGATTATATGTAGATTCTTATAATATGTTCTCCCTTTCTACCACACCTTTCCTTCACCCTCCCAGTATCCCCACCTTCGCCATTGGTCCTGAAGGGCTCATCTTTCCTGGATTCCCTATGTTTCCAGTTCCTATCTGTACCAGTGTACATCCTCTGGTCTAGCTGGATTTATAAGGTAGAATTGGGATCATGATAGTTGGAGGTGGAAGCAAACATTGAAGAACTAGAGGAAAGTTGTATGTTTCATCATTTCTACACCAAACCGTGATGCACTCCTCTCCTTACTGTGACCCTTCTGGAAGTGATGTCCCATTACTTAAAATTTGTGACCAGGGTGTGGCACCCCATCAGACTCAACCAGAGGACACTTGTACAGGTCAACAAACAGGCTTTGAACTATTTGCAGGTGCTTTTTAAAAATTGTTATTAGTTTTATTTTTTTACTTATTTTTATTTTTTCTGGGCATTGCTTTTTTGTTGCTATTGTTTTCTCTTGTCACTTCATTTTGCTATATCTTTTTTGTGCATATTAATATCTCTGTAGGTTTATGTAGATAAGATAGCTCAGAGGAGAAAACAATAGGACTGATGGTTCCAGGGGGACATGGCAGAGGGGGAAGTGGAGGTAATGGGGTGTGAGAGGCCTGGTAGAGATTGATCAAAAATAATGTAACCAAGAGAAATTATTGAAATCTAATTGAAGTCTGAGCATGATAGTAGGACAAGAGGAAAATAAAAGGAAATAGAGGAAAGAAATAGGAGGCACTGTGCATTTATAGAGGACTAAATGCAGGCACATAAATATGGAAGTATATGTATATATTATGATGGGGAAATAGATCTACATGCATATATTTATAGGTTTAGTATTAAGACAGCAGATGGACATTGGACCTCCACTGAAATACTTCCTCAATGCAAGAACACTTTGTTATTTTAAATTGGCATTCCATGATGCCACCTTCCTGACACAATCACTGAAGATAAATGTGTGCATAAGCAATAGTGGGTGAAGGAAGCTGATGGTGTCTGGTTATAAAAAGATATAATATCTTGGGTCTTAAAGGCTTGAAGGTAAATAAGTAGTCATCTAACTCAGAAGCAACAAAGTCCACAGGAAGAAGCATACCAGTCTGTGTGACCACGGAGTGTTAAAGGGATCCATTATCAGGCATCAAAGAACTAAAAATTTTATCTTGGTAACTGAGGGGGAGGACTTAGTTTTAATGGATCTTAGGACTGCTTGCTAGATCCATGAGGATCCAGGTAGAATCCACCCCTACTTTCCCCCTCTGAGACTTATTGGAGGACTTCTTTCCCACTGCCATTCCATGCAGGGGTTAGAGGGGTTCTGCAGAATTGCTAGAAATGCAGGAAATGGGTGTTTGCCACAAATTATAGTGTGTTGTATGTTGTGATGCCTGTTACTGGTATGACTTTGGAAAAGTTTTGTCTTGCTTTTTTATACTGGGAGAGAAGCCTTTTAAGTATATTATTAGGTTCCTGTGCATTACTTAGAAGTTGTCTTTCTTACAATGATTCTACATCTGCATTAATAGTACATTTTCACATCTGTTGTATTATATGCACCTGTGAAAAGATCTAAATGGTCCTTAGTCTCAATGACATATGCATCCCATAAAATGGTATTCCCAGGTCACAGAATAACAAGTGTGTCCTGTGTTAATCCACCACAGAACCAAGAGGGACATGTGTGGCTACATAATATGTACCCAAATCCATATCTCATAACAAAACTTCTGAAAATGCTTCTTGATTCAGCATGCCTGCTGTGAGTGAAAACACATGTTAGCAACAGAAAATTCAAAGCAGAAAAATAATTGGGCCATGAAAGGTTAAAGTAGAACCAACAGCAACATCTATCTAACTAGAATAGTTATATTCTTTGATGTATTTTAAAATCCCAGTAGTCCAATTATCTGGTGAAATGATTTGTTTTGCTTCCATATACACATTTTCATTTCTCTTATTTTGAATTGCCCTCACTTGGTACAGATTTTGGGATGTCTTTCTAATTTTACACATATATTAAACACACACACAACCAGTTAATAGAATGAGTTTTGTTGTGAATATTGAACATTCCTCCTAATATTGATGGTCTCTAGGGCTTCTGATAACATCCTAGCAATAGTGACTTCCTGCATATTTAAAATTTTTTAGCATTTCAATTTTCTTCTGCTCATTTCCCTCTTTCTGCCTCACATGCTGTGTGCCATCATTTCTTTGCTTCTCTGGTGTTCAACTATGGACTCAATGTTAGACACGAATCTATTTCCTTGGTATAATTATACATTACTCTTTTAATGGCAGTTGGTCCTATATCTTATTCTTTCTAAAGTCTTTCTGTTGAACAAGAAATTTCACAATGAATAATTACAGTATGTTATTGGGGAGGTAGCAATGGCTCCTGGAACAAGACTGATTTAAATTAGCTCTAGTTCTGCCACTTAATAGATATGTGATGGTGGAGTTACTCAATGTCTTCTTGAACATCATAGGTAGAAATGGGAAACAAACACATTTACCTCTTAGAGATTGAACGAAATGCATTGCCTTTCAGATGGGGAGAATAACAGAGATGTGCACTTATGCAAATATAATAATCCATACCAATAATGGTATTGACCTATGTACATATATTTATAAGGCAATACACTGAAGCTGCAAATGGGCCTCGGGCCTCAGCTTATATCTCATATCTTCCCGCAATACTAGAATACTTTGTTCTAACAAATTAGCATCTGTGGTGCCCCCTCTCCCCCACACAAACACTCATGATCACGAAAGACAATATGGGCATACAAGCAGATGTGGTAAAGACAGAGGAGGGTGCCTAACTATTAAAAGATATAGTGTTTGAAGTCTTGAAGACTTGAAATTAAACAAGTATCCATCCAACAGTGAAGCAACAAGCCTACATGTAAGAAGCACGCCAGCCAGTACAATAGGCAGGTGTCATCAAGCCGGCCAACAGGCATTAGAAGATTCACAACAAACAGTATACAAGCAAACAAATGCATTGGTAGAATGGTGGAGGGTTGGAGCAGAGACCCGAAGCCCATCTATAGACAATGGCACATCCCCCTACAAAGGGACTACAGGGAGGGGGTGAGACAATCAGGGCACAGTAGAGCACTAATGGGTCATGTAATAAACCTCTGTTCCCTGGAGTCCTCCTCCCCGCCCACCTCCCCCAGCCCACACCCCCACTATCACAACCTTAGTGCCGCCTCCCAAGCTATACTGGCGCATCAACACAGGTATAGGCAAGAGTTAAAGTTTGGAACCGAGAAATAGGAAGGGGGAATAGAGATACCAAAAGGGTAGGGGGGAGGGTAGGGAAGGATGGGATATTGATCACAATGAATGGCACATAACCACACACCCCCAGCCCGGGGGAAGAACAGCAGAAACCAGAGGGGAAGGTGGACAGTAGTCGGAGTGATATTTGAAAATAATGAACAATCTACACTCTATCAGGGACTCATGAGCGTTGGGCAGGGATGGAGATGGGGTGGGGGATGGGCAGAGGGAGCTGATCCCAAGAGGGTCAATGAAAAATAAATGTCTAGAAAAGAATGATGGAATACTTGTACCACTATGTCAGATAAAATTGATGTATGGTTTGTAATAAGAGTTGTAAGAGCCCCTAATAAAATAGTTAAAAAAAATTCTGCCTCTTACATCTCCCTTTAAGATCATTTACTGAAAAGAGGATAGTGAGAAAATAGCCTCCACCTCCTATACCTTCAAACCCACTATTTTCCCAGAGTCCACCTTTTCTCCAGGTTACCTCTGGCTTATGACCGAGCTCAGAAAGTGTACAAGAGGTAGGGCAGTGCATTTGCATTTTCTTCTGTCCCTTCCACATCATTCCTGCTCATGTACATGCCAAGTTGTCATTTACTTACTCCTTAAGTATTCAGTCAGTAACTCTGTGCAAATAGACCCAAGGTTATTTCAAAAGCAGGAGTTTCCTGAAGGACAATTATTCCTCTCATCCCTTCATGAATGAGAGCAGTGACTCCATTATGAAAACCCCATGTGCGTGTCAGAGTAGAATTGCATGTTACAGGGTTTTCTGTGGCTAATAGTTTCAAAGTTTTTCACCAGGCTTTTCCTATGAGGCGCTTCTCAATAGACTAAAGTTGCCAGCTTTCTATTTAGCCGTGGGAACTTAATGCTCCGTGCCACACAGGGACTCCAAGGTCTCCACAGTCGTTGCTGAAACTCTCTCAAGCCTGTGGTGTCCTTTGCTGCCTGATCCTTCTGCCTCCCCCACTCCTCTCACTGGGACAATCACTTTGCTACAGTCCGACATCTCTCTTGCTCCTGCTCCCTCTCTTTTTATCCTTCATGGGTATCTCTGGCCTGTCTACTTCTCTCTTGGCATCTGGTCCTAGTAGGGCTTGACCAGCCACATTTAGAGACAAGAGTCGGTTCGACCTGTAGAAAGATGGAGTTGGCAACTGGATTGGCTCCTGCCAGCTAGCACAGGGTCATCGACCTATGTTGATCGTGAATCACGGATACCCTCTGGGACAGGTGTATATATCACCGATGGAGGTGTATCTCAGCGCAACCACGTGGGGGGAACAAGATACCCTTGCTGATCAGATGATGTCTGCATCTGAAATGTGTGGGGAGAACCATTGTCAGAGGACTGTGGAATGACCTGGTTATTACTGAGTTGAAACCACTTTGGAGAGGGATAATGAGAAATGAAGTTGATGAGTAAATAAATAGTCTATGGCTATGCATTTCTTGCCTGTGGGCCTTTGTAAAATAAGGCTCCTTTCTCATTCTGTGGAGAAACAGACTCAGTTGAGTAGTGGATCAGAGATGTGATAGTTAGAATATCTGACAACTCTCTGTTTTGAACTCCAGAAACATTTAGGAGAACTCCCAATGACAGCAGATTTATTACATCAGGATCCTATGTTGGGATACTTTGGTTTACTAAAATATTGGAATTATCAGGGACTACCAGAGATATTTTGACACTTAAAATGAACATATCCTAAGATAATTTCTCACTGACCTATGTGCTTGTAGCCCCTTCTGCCTTTAGTTTGGGTGGTAGCTCAAGCGTGCTTTCAACCATAATAGAATTTTACAAAAATTATGGGATGAAAATTTCTTGATTAAGCTATTTTAAATGGCAAAGGTGTGTGTATCACTCCTTTTTTAAAGTTTCATTATGCAAGATTCCATTTTAGCAGACTAGAGAGAGAAATTCTTCTGCTGACTTTGAAGCAACAAAGAACCATGTTTGAATTATCTATAGAGTGGATCATATGGTGGGGAGTTTGGGGAAATCTTTTAGACCTGAAGGCAGCCTCAAAGTGACAGGAAGACTGGAAGCCCTGGGTACACAGCCAAGATGGCTACCTTTTTTCAACAACCTGAATGAGCTTGGACACAGATGATTCCCCAGTCAAGGCTACAAAATAAGAAGACAACCGTGTGAGGACCTGAGCGGGCCTCCAGGATGACTCTGCTTGAACATCTGGCCTATAAAGATTTTGAAATAATAAAGGTATATTATTTTAAGCTACTGCTTGTGGCATATTTATACATCAATAAAAACTATATGACTGTATAAGCTGCTTTCAAACTTAATTGCATGTAAAAATGCCTACCTCTTTCTACCCAGAGTTAGCAATTCCCTTATCCGTGAAGACAGTATTAAAGGTCTGTCCCAGATGGCTCTTCAGAAACTTCCTTGGCTTCTCTCCAGTTGTCCCGTTCAGGCATGGGGTTCAAAATCAGCAGGTGGAGAGAACTGAGCCTATCAAGGGAAGAAGAAGACTCTGGTATATCCAAAAGAACTGAGAAGCTGAGCTGTTTTTAATTGCCCTGGAGTAGGTTTAAATGCAGAGTAACTCTCTACACAATGGAGCAAAATCCTGCCTGGCCATGCACTATGCTTACATTTGTTCTTATGTTTGATCCCACGGTGCAGGCACTCGGTAATACATCTTGTAAAGAACTTTCTGCTTTTTTGCTCTGTGACAGCCATGTACTCCTGTCAGTTTCATGATTGGGAGTGTAGGGGTGGAGTCCAGCCTGTCAATCTGGAGGTAGCCAATGAGACCTCTGTGAGGGCATGGCTTTCTCTGAGAATTCTGGGAAATCTCCCCCACAGAAGTAAGAGACTATAGGCTCAGTCCCTCAGAAATGCACTACTGACAACACACAAGGTTGAGTCTCTTGGAGACACCACTGACAAAATGATGCTCATGCTGACAGATCCTGAGTGCTGGAAACTGGAGGAGCTAGAAGAGAAGTCACATGGGGTGATGGAACCTGAAGCTGGAAGTCACATGGAGGCCCCTATCAACACTGAGATGTTTCTACCACCAATGGATACTGCTGATGAACCCTGAGCCCTGGAAATGAGGAGCCATGGGAAGACCCCTGTCAACACCGGAATGCTTCTATTGCCACTAGATACACAGGATTCTGCACCACTGACCTGTGATTGACACTGTGTCATTACATGTGCCTCATGAATTTGAAAAAGACTTTATAGACTGGTATTGAGAATATGGGCTAATATCGGACTTATGACCTTGGACTGGACTGGGTTGGGATGCTTCATCAACATTCCATTCCTTTTGCATATAAACCTTCCCCTTATGTGTGCTTATGAATTTGTTTCTCTAGTCTACCCGGACTAACACATACTGGATTCATACTTTATCAAGCATAGCTTTATCCACCAAGGACTAGTCTCTCCTGACAATCTATCTAAAGTACCCAATGGTAGTCTCACTATCTTTGTTTCTAAGGAGCTTTCTGGCTGTCCTTCTTCCAAGAGAGGTTTGTTGGTTCTTTTCACAGTCCATGATACTTATCCTTCACCAGCACCATAATGCAAAAGCACTCATTCTTCGTCTTTCTTATTTAATGTCTAATTTCCACATGCACAGGAAGCAATTGGCAAAACCATGGCATAGATCAGCTGCACCTCCATTCAAAAAGTTGGTGAAGGGAGACATTGGATAGTGTAAGACATGACAAAATAATAATAATTTATAAATTAACAAGATTTCATGAAGGAGTGGAGATAGGGAAGGGAGAGAAGGGAGGGAAAAATATGAGGAGCTGATACCAAGGGCTCAAGTAGATAGCAAATGTTTTGAGAATGATGATGGCAACAAATGTACAAATGTGCTCGACACAATGACTGTATGTATGGATTGTGATTAGAGCTGTAAGACCCCACAATAAAATGATTTAAATTAAAAAAAATGTGTTAATGGGATATGTTTTACTATCATCAAGCACTTAAGTGGTGGACCTCTCTACAGACCAGGACTGATAATAGAAGCTCTTAGAACACTGTGTTATTCAGAATGAGATAAGTGACAAGTTCAGAGTGCAATGTTGGGTCCCCATTACAGTAATTCCATGTACACAAACCAAACCACCGCTTGGTCGTAAGCCATCTTCACTGTCCTCTGTCTGAGCTCATTGTTGTGAGCACTGTGTCAATCCATTTCATTGAGGTTCCTTTTATTTTTTTACCTTTCTTCCACTTTACCAAGTGTAACGTGCTTCTTCAGGGACAGGATTCTCCTGATAACATGTTCAAAAAAAGTGAGTTAAAGTCATGCCAATTTCCCTTCAAAGGAGCAAGCAAGTGGTACTTTTCCCAGGACAAATTTGCTAGTTTTTCTGGCAGTGCAAAGTATTTTCAATACTATTTTGCTAGCACCACCATTCAAAGGGAATCATTCATTTTTGTTCTATTGTACAACTTTCACAGGCAAAAGAGGCAACTTTAAGTATGCTGCATTGGTCCCACCACTGTTTCAGAAGTCCATTCTGACTCAGAGACTATATAGGCCTTCTGAGACTCTACAGTAGATAGTTTCATCTTTCTTCCTCAGCAGGTGGCTTTGAAGCAAGGACTTTGTAATTAGACCCAAAGCTTATGTCACAGGACTCTACCAGGGATCTTTCTGGCTTTGGTCATGCACCCCTGGACATCTTTGTTCTTTGACACGTTACAGAGTTCTTCTCACTCTGATTTGTCCAGGGCTCGATGCCATTTGATTTCTTGATATCTGGTTCCATGAACATTGTGTATCCAAGCAAAATGGCCAAGCAAAATGACCTTCTCCACAACTTTGATTGTTCCTGTGTTTATCATGTTGTCTATTGGTCCAGTTGTGAATATTTTGGTTCTTAACCTTGAGGTGAAACCTATACTGAAGACCACAGATTTTTATCTTTATCAGTCAGTGCTTTAAGTCCTTTTGATTTTCAGTAAGCAAAGTGTGTTGTCCGTATATCACAGATTGTTAACAATCTCTCCTTTCTTTCTGATACCAAATTCTTCTTCATAGACTGCAGCTTCTCTAGTCATTTGCTTAGCATAGAAATTGAATAAGTTAGAAGAAAATTTACCACCCTGACATCTTTTCTTGTTTTAAACCACATAGTAGTCCCTTGCTCAATTGCAATTGCTACCTCTTTGGACTGTGTACAGCTTCCACATGAGCAAAGTTACACATAATTTTTGTTTGTTTTGTTTTTAATGATCCACACAGCCAAATGCTTTTGTTGAGTCGATAGTATGCAGGTAAACAATTTTTTGATTGTGTGTACAGCCAAGATCCATTGGACTTCCCCACATGTAGCTAGCATTCTGACAGTTGCCTTCTGCAAGCATTTTTGAATTATCTTCTGCAAGACTTTATATACAAGTAATATTAGTGATCTTGATTAGTAATTTCTACCTTACATTAGGTCACCTTTTTTAAAGGAATAAGGATCTACTCCTGTCTGTGGTCCAGGTAGGTGATGTCCAAATTTCTTGGCACAGATGAGTGAGTACTTCCATGCTACTTCAGGTTTACCTAACAGTCTATCAGTTTCTGGAGCCTTATGTCTTGCTTCAGTGAAGATTAGACTTCTTCTTTCAATACCACTGGTTCTTCACCACTTACTACCTCCTGAAAGGGTTGAATGTTGACTAATTCTTTCGGGCACAGTGACAGTCTTCCTTCCACCTTCTTTTTCTGTTTCCTTTAGGTGTCGTAGGAGGTTGAGTTGAGCTGTTAACCACAAATTCTGCAGCTCGGACCCACTTGAGAGAGAACGATAAGTTTTCAGTCTTCGAGACTCACGTGAGCAGTTCTACTCTGACCAAAGTGGACTCACGGGAACCCACTGTGGTCTAAAGATTGATTAGTTGCCAGTGAGTGTCATTTAGTGCATGGTCTCTAAGTCTTCCAATGTCACATCTAAAATGGGAATGTTTCATTCAGTTCTTTCAGGCTGAGAAACACTGAGCATGTTTCTCCCTTCACATCTTTACACATTTCATGAAGATACTTTCTTTTGTCTTTTCTCCTCCTGCTGCCCCTTAAGGAATGCTGCTGGCCCAGGGGTTACATGTTGGGCTTGGATTTGCATCTTTCTCCATGGGAGAAAGATGGAGCTTTCTATTACTGGAAAGCGCTATCGTCTCAGAAACCCCCAGGGACACTTCGCCCCCAGTCCAGTGAGCTTACTATGATTTTGCATCGACTCCATGGCAGTTAATTTGGTTTGGTTGTTTTAAACCTTTGAAAATTTCTGTTCGTTTTTTTCAGTTTAGTATTCTTCGATTTGTTTTAGCTACTCCATTAAAGAGTCAGAGTTGGTTGCGACATTCTTTTTTTTTTAATTCCTTCCTGCTATTTTATTGACCTTTCCCCTCTTATATATAATGCCCTTGATCCCACCCTACACCCTGCCTGGTCTTCGGTCTTTAATTTCAATGCATCAAATTTGTTCTTGAGATGGTCTCTAAATTAAAGGAGGTTATATTCAGACTCTGCACCATGCCTTTTGTTCATTTTCTTGAGCTTGAATTTACATATACTCAATTGACCGTGTGTTCCACAGTTTTACTGGGTTTATTCTGACCAGAAATTTTGAGCAACTCTTTTTTTCCCTACATAAATGTGTTCTATTTAACTACAATGTACCTTATCTGGTGATACGTTTATAGCCATCATTTTTGTTGTCAAAAAGGATCTTGTAAAACTTTATCGTGCTGTCTCTAGTGTCATTTCTATAATCATGACCACATTTTTCAACTCCTGATTATTACTTTTTTATTTCTAATGTTCACATTTTAATCACCAATAATGATCAATGTATCTTGATTGAATATTTAGTCAATTTTAGATGGCAAAAATTGGTAAAATTCTCAATTGTGTTATTTTGGGTCCTGGAATTTGGTGTGTAAATTTAAATAATTCTCATGTTATTTAATGTGCCTTATAGGTTTATGGATATTATCCTATCACTGACTGGTTTATGCTTCAGGATAGATCGCAGAATATTCTTTTGACAATGAATGTGACCCCATTTATCATTTTGGCATAAATGACCATATGATTGTCTGTTTTACAATGGTCAATACCAATCTGTTTAGCTTACTAATGCCCACAATATCCATATTTATGTGTTCCACTTAATTTTTGATGACTCAACTTTTCTGAGATTCATGCTTCATACATTATTGATGGGTGTTTTGTAGCTGTTTCTTCTCATTTTGAATTATGCTTCAGAAGCAAATGAATGTCCCCAAAGCTTTAATCCATTCTTCCCATGAAAGTTGCCTCTACTTGAAGAAGGAAGCCTTCTCCACTAGCTTTTTGACTATCTTTCAGTCTGAGGATTCATCTTCTGACACCATCATCGGCTACTAGTTTTTGCTTTCCCTAGCCAACCTCTACAAGTGGATCTCCAGGCCCTTCATCACTGTAGGAGTCTGGAAATGTCACAGACACCTGTCTGCTATGGGTATTAGGGTAGTGCCAGGCCTCACTCACTCACAGAAATGCAAAGTGACAGGTGAAAGGTGAGGGGTTAGAAACCTAAGCACTCAAAATGTGTTGGGAAAATATCCTTATCTTTACATTTCTGGTTAATATTTACTCTGTATAAGTTGTTCATTTTTCAAGCCACTTTCTGATGACTCCTGAACATGGAGTTATGGACAGCTTGAATACATAAAATTTGATGATATGGCCAAGACACATTATTATAAATTATTAATCTGAAGTTACAGAGACACTCATGTGTAATATTTACCATATATCCTTTTATCTACAGCCACCTTTGGAATTATATAGATGCAAAATTCAAATACATCAGAGTATATAATAAAATATCCCACTTTTGTTTGCTGAAGCCATATTTAAAGGAGGGCATAATTTTCTGGAATTCATCTATAATCATTCAAAAGTTGAAAAATAAGTAATCCAGGGGGAAATATGTATTGTATAGTTTCAGTTACACTATTACCTCTGACAAAAGATAATGTTTTATTTGTATAAAATCATGTTCAAGGGCAAAGACTTTCTGGTATTGTTGCAAGTACAGAGGGAGTGTTGATTGGTCTTATATTTCTTTTGAACTGACAACTAGAACAATCTGGAACCATGAATTGAAATGAGAGCATGTCATAATACTGAGGTTACAGCTAAATTTACACTGCTATTCCATGCCAAAAAACACAGAACGCATTAGCAGTGTTGACCTCACCATTTTTGAAAATGTTAGCAATGAAGATTTATTTAAGTTACACAATGTGTCCATTTTGAAGTCACACATATATATATATTTTGGATGACACTTTCTTCAGGGTTTGTTTCAGCTCCTTGTAAAGTATATATATTTTAGGCATCTTTCTATGAAAGAAGACACAAAAAGAATTGTTTCTGTGTACCCCGAGGCTTGTCTCAGACTGAAAGTTGATTTATTTAGAAAAGTATATTGTCCGTGCTTGGGCTGCTTTTTACTATGCATGCTCTCTTATCAAGGACTCTAGCCACAACCACAGCCATGGATACTGAAGAGCCATGGATACGAAGAGCACCACGTGACCTTTCTCTTTGTACTGAAAGTACTTCGCTAGTTCTCACTTTTCCTTTTTGGAGTTTCAAATGTTTCACCTGACAGAGTCAAGACATATTTCAGATTTCTTCTTTAAATCCTAATGTATAACCTCACCCCAAGTCAACCCGCTTATTGACTGAACTTTCTGTTTCTCTTTCCTCAGTCCAAAAATTTTTCCTAATCTAGGTAGTGAAAACCTTTATTCAAAAATAATTATTACAAAGGAGAAAGAGGTTATTGCAGTAAGGGGAAGATGATTGTGATAGACTGTTCTAACCCTAAGACAAGGAGCATTTCAAGTTCTAGCCAATGATGGGACAAAAGGGCTTTTTCTTTTATAGTTTGTTGCTGCCATGAAGGGAGGCCTTTTGGGGGATGCAAGCCTATCTTTACACTCTCAGGAGAGTGTAAGCCTTGGGCCTTGTGAATAGTCAGTCATAAACTGCTTAACCATTTGTGCCGCATAGCAACACCTTCCATTACAGAGATGGAGATAAATGAGACTACATTATGCAAAGGACCCTGGGAGGGCAATGGGTAAGAGCTCGATGCAACCCGTCACCCATTCTGAAGAGCAGAAGACTTGCAGATTGCTCCCGTAAAGAGGATCCATCGCTGGCTAGTGGATTCTGATACATAATGGCCTTTTTGGACAGAATTGTCTCCCACCCCCAACCGGTTTTCCAGGCTGGTGGGGCAATGGATCAGCACTGGACTGCTCAGTGTTTAACTCAGTGGTTCAAAACCACCAGCTGCTCCATGGGAGAAAGATAAAACATTGTCTTTCCATCAAGATTTACATCCTTGGGAATCCTCTACAGCAGTGTTTTCCTGCCTTATAGAATTAGGTGGTCATCTTCACAAAGCAGAATCTCACATCCCTTTCCCTTTGTGTGGGTGGTGGGTTCAGCACCAGATGATGTGAACCACCAGTGTTTCTTTCTCCTAGAAACACTGATGCAGTTCTACACTGTGCTACAGGAACAGCAGGTGTGACAAAGGGAGACGAAGGGGGGGAAATCTGACAGTAAAGCAGAGAATGTTCCATCTTGAGGTCTGTCTGTCCATGAACCACCCTTAGCCTAAGTCAGACAACAGTCCCTTTTGAAGACAGGCAGAAAAGCCTCCTTTTCTGATTGATCAGTGGCGGCAAACAGTTAAGATAATCTTTTATGAAGTGAAGAATGGGAATTGGGGGTTTGTCATAGGTAAATAAAGAGTGGTCCTACATCTTGTCCAAATCTTGGAAGGGCAGTTTTGTGTGTGTGTGTGTGGTGGGGGGGTGGTTGTTGTTTTTGTTTATTTGTTTTTTGCAATAAGCTCTTTTCCAGATCGTAAAAGGATAAATGTTTGTGTGTGGGGGGGGGAGGGGTTGGGGTTTAACTATTAGGTTTCTAAGATTTTAAGGTAGAGGTAAAATTCAATATTGTCACCATATTGTCAGCTATGTATTCTTCTTTCACAACCTCTCTCATATGCATCACCTGAGTTCATATCCATTGTCACATGTGTACCCTTTTTATTGGCCTGGTTTATCCTATCATCAGTTCTAGATTGTCCAGTTAAAATCATCTCTTTCTCGCTCTCTACTTCAAACTGCAACATCTGGTCTGGAGTGATACTTCAACACATATTGTAGCACTTGTCAAGTAACAACCTATTGATTTGAGAAATGTATCCTGGTGTCCCAACTCCATAGTTTCAGGACCCCGAGAAGTTGGCCCTTACACACCTCTTTTCTTATTTCTGTGAGTCATTTGTTCCAACCTGATTTCTTTACTCCTTGATTCTCAAAGGAGGCAGATGGGCCCATCTCCATTCCGAAGAAGTGACTGCAGATCTAAATAAATGTTTCCTGCTTCCCTGTCTTCTGACCTAAACTTCATCTTTCCTGTGATCCCTCTGGGGCTTCCTCATTCTGTGGGAGGGTTTTCTTTGAATTATTATATCACCTGCTGAATACACATTGTTTGACTTGTATGCAATTCTGATTTGACTGCAGTTTTCTTTGAATTATTGTAGCACCTTTGAATACACATTGCTTGACTTATATGCAGTTCTGAGTACAGCGTGCCAATGGGAGAAAGACAGGTTTTCTACTCCTCTCCTGGGCTGAGAAACCCTAAGGGACAGTTCCACCCTGTCTCATAGGCTCACTATCAGTTGGAATTGATTCAATGGCAATGAGTTGAGTAGGCCATCTGGGTTTTTGCTTATTGTTTTCATATTTTCTATTTTCATATTTTCTTTATTATTAACAGACTTTTTTATTATTACACATAACTTTGAAAACTATACCATAGTTCTCTTTTTGAAAGTAGGAAAATATAATTTGTGTGTGTATGCATGTGTGTGTGTGCATGAGATTTCAAGGCCTCAATCCAGTAGCAGGTGTGTGCACTCTTCAGTTTTTCTACTAGTTATCTTTAAATCTGCATACTTATATCAGACAAGGCTGTTAAATAACAACAAAGAAGATGGGCAAAGATTCTGGAACTGTGCAAATCAATCCACTAACAGATGTCATTGACATTCTAGAAGTAGTGTTATCTCCATGAGGGCATCTGCATGGTGCACTTACACACTCATCTACTAACTGGAAGGTTGGAGACTCGCCTCATCCAGAAGTCCTTGGAAGGAAGGCCTGGGCATCTCCTTCCAAAAGTTACCACTGAGGACTCTTAGAAACACAGTTCTGCTCTGAAACACAAGCAGTTACCATGAAATGAAATTGACAGGAGGAAAACGGTTATTATCCCTGTTGTTCTGCCTACCCTCACCAAGAAAGAAACTAATCTTCACGTCCTGTCTTGTATCAGAGAGTGTGTGAGCTTGCACTTGCTTGTCCTAATCCAAGCTTTCCTCGGCCTATCCAGTCAGCAAAGAGGCACATTCCTTTATCATCAAAATAAGCAAAAATACACTGTCAACCTGATTCATGGTGATCCTTGTCCTACCCAAAGAGAAACAAAATCACCCCAATTAATATTTAAATCAAGAAAACAATACAATGTACAATTTCTCAGGTTTTTTTCCCTTTCATTTTTTTCATTCCCTCTTGATGTGAATGGACTTTAAAAATCCATGGAAAATTCCATCATCTTTTGATTCCATTTATCCAAAAAAATTTTAAAGCCACCTTATTTAACTGGAGACTATAAATATTGACATTCTTTAAATTTTTCATTTTATGATGAACAGGGAAAATTAGCTAAGACTTAAATCTCACTAATCAAAATGGAGATGCAATTCAATATTTATTGAATAGAGATAGGTCTTGGGCAGAAAGAGTTTTTCTGTTAGGAAACACAACTTTAAAAATCCAATATGGAAGTGACAACTGGGAGTTTACTAAGTCTTTTGGGCCATTGGGCTTTGGGGTGCTAGGGCTACATTTGTTTTATAGAGGTGAATATGCCCCTGACTTGACTGATCAATAATAATTCTGGAGAACTAGGATGTTATAAAGCTGAGTTTCAAAGTGCCCTGCACCAAATCTGAGAATAAAGATGAATGTGTTTATAAATAAAGATGAAAAGAAAAGTCAAAACATACATCTCTGGAAAGCTTTATCTGATAAGTTGCAAATGTCTTTGTAAAATCTCACATTATTTTTGCTTACTGTCAATGGAAGTACATTTTTATACATCTTGTTTTGCCAAATAAAATCATGTAATGATTCCATATGCCTTTAAGTGAGTTAATGGTTCCACTCAATCATACTTTTCAATCATTTCTTTGTGGGTCAGTCCAAATTTTTAAATGCTCAGTAGAAGAAAAATAAAATAACACCTACTAAACTCAGGGGATGGCACAAGCATATACTGCTATAATAATCTGCCAAATGTCAGGGACTAGGAAATGTGATTCCTTTTACTTTCTTACTCCTGTTTCTTGAATTTTTTGTTGAGCTGGTAAGAAATCAGACTAGTTGAAAGAATGGAGACATGCACGTTCTTTAAGTACTTCTTTATTTTCAAGTTTGGTAAATATTAGATAGTCTTCCAACTGAAGAGCACACTGGGACCAAAGTTGAATTCCGAATTGGGCCAATGGACATGTGTGTCTTTTTTGTAGAGCAAAAGATAGGTAAATGCCTACTGTTTCGGTCAAAGCATCCAAGCCCAACCCCTGACAGGTCCACCGTCCTCCTTGGTGATCAGGGTTGTCCTTGGAGGAAAGTACCTAGAACCAAATCAGAGAGACACGGATTGAGAATGGTTTCCCAGGAAACTTTACACATACAACAAAAGGATTGTGCTTTGGCAGTTGGTGTGGTATATGCATACAAAGCAGAGGAAATTCAGGAAAGATGCCCCAAATGAGGAAGGGTAGAAAGGGGTACCAATAAAATGGGTTTTCTATCTTAAAGTCCCCAGGGCAGAGGTCAACAAACTCTTGAGGGCAAAAAGACAATCCAGTGCCTTCTAACAACTTTAAAATCACTCAAGAGTCTAAACTCTGTTTTTCCAAACCAATGAAATCACCGTGATCTGAAATCATATCCTTCACTTGTTTTCAATGTTACTTCAGAGTCACACATTCACACTGGAAAAGTTGCCTATGGCTCACAGGCCACAGTTTGTCGACCCCTGTCCCAGGGCATAGAGACCAGAAAGTGACCATCTTGTAGTGAAAGGAACAGTGGTCTGGTGGAGGGGGAAATCTCATATTACCAAGTGGGAGGAGGTAGGGCTTAAGCAAACAAACAAACAAACAAACAGACAAACAAACATCCTGAATTCACTACCCCTGAGTTAATTCTGACTTGTAGCAACCTGAAAGGACAGAGTTGAACTGCTCTTGTGGATTTCGAAGGCTTTACATGTGTTCCCATTTTGTGTGCAGCTTCATAGTGCCGAGCACGCAGTTCACAGGCCAGCTGGGCGCCTTGACTCCACATCACAGAGATGTACATAGTCCCCAAGAATGATGGCTTGTTGCCCTGCATGCCTACAGGGCCCAGTTGAATGATGAACTCTCATTTTGTGACTCTGCACATGCTCTCTTATCATCACTTTGACCGTATGGCTTTTCAAGCTCCTTGCAGAGAAGCGCCAGAAATCAAATCTATCCAACTGAGGACTAGGGTGCACCTGACCCAGGCCATGGTATTTCAGTCAACTCAAAAAAATGAAACAGGTAGACAATGACTTGGGAAGACTATACCAGAAGTGGTGCCTTTGAATTATGGTGTTAGCAAATGATATTGACTCTACCGTAGGCTGGAGTAAAGCAAACAGACCATCTTGGAAGAAGTACAGCCAGAGCGTTCATGGGAAACAAGACTGGAGAGACCTTGTTGCATGCACTTTGACTATGTTTTCAGGTAGGATGAGTCCCTAGAGAAGGACATCCTGTTTAGAGGGTCAGTGAACATATGGAACTCCTAAATGCTATGGATTAATACAGTGATCCAACCATAAGCTCTGCCATACTAACAGCTGTGAGACGTGGCAGTGTCGGACGGTGTCTCCTTCTGCTGTCCACAGGGTCCTCCTGAGTTGAAACCGACCCCACTGCCTCAGACAACAGGAGCAAGTGTGAGAAGCAGGCTTGCTGGGCAAGTGAATTGTTATGACTCAAGATGCAAGTCTGATGAGTATCTGACTATTTCCAAAGACTTCAACTTTGATCTAAGTTTGGGAAGTGGAAAAAAGAAAGAGACAATGTTTTACCTGGAGCTGTTAAGTTTCTCTAGGTGCATTCATTCTGTTTTTGAAATCAGAAACATATATCCAACAGGAGATGTCATTCACTCAGCAATCATAATTTGAGCATATCCTAAGTGCCAGTTGTTTGTTAGGCATTAGAATCGTAAAGAAAAACAGAGAATGACTTCTGCCTTTCAGAAACTCATATCTTAATGAGAGACACAGGGAAAGGAGAAAGAAATGGCAATACAGCATATTGCATTCTGTGTTCCAGATGCAGGGTTTACTCTGGAGAAGGAACAGAGGGGCGCCTCATCCCTGTCATGAACAAGGGGTCTTATAAGAAACATGTTCAAAGTGGCAGTGCCTGAGGGAAGTCCACATTGCTATATATGTTTTTGCGAGGGTTGTGGCAAGTAGTTAAATCACTGGTATTCAAAGATGAATTTGTTTTTCACCTTGAATGTCAAATTGGGGAAGTTTGATTTGATGGGAATGGGACATAATCTAAATTCCTGCACTGGATTTAGCAGAAATTTTGCAGAAACCCTAGGCAATCAGATGAATGAGGAAGGGTAAATTAGTGTTTGTCTTGGCAAGGATTTGACTGCCAGGCCACGGGGAATGTATCTTGGATAACAGCAGTGGAGAAAGTAGACATTATCAAGATGTGAGACTGGACCCTGATTTTGTCTCAAAAATTTTCTCCTCAGGAAGTCAGATGGGCACTGGAGAAGAACACAAACAATCAGTCAGCTACAGCCCCTGGATGATCATGGGTTCAAGAGGCTTTCCTAGGAAATGCTCCGAAGGTCTACACGCAGGTTTTGCAGGACACAAAAATAGACGTAAACAGAAAACGTAAATTCTGATTAAAAGCAACCTTATTAGAAAACCACACCAAACAGAGCTGTTGAGTTGATTATAACTCAGTTACCCTCCAGGACAGAGGGGATCGGCTTCCTAGGGATGTTGAGCAGGTGGATGCCTGCGGAAGCAGCTACTATCTCAGGCTGCTGCCCAGAGCTGGCCAGGATTGCAGCATCCACCTTGGGCTTAGCAACCCAGCAGTTAACTCCCTGAACCACCAGGGCTCCTTCAGAAAGAAGTGCAAGGTTCCTACATCACGGGACTCGCTAGTGTCTGTGAACACGGCCATTTATCTTTGGTCGGTATCTTACTTTCTTAAACATTCAAATTTATCTCTGAGTTATCTTTTTGGAAGTATTAATGATTTGAGGACTTAAAAAAAATGAGCTCAGTGAAAACCTACTTATAACAAAAAGAGTGCTACCAAACCATGAAGGCCTAACCAAAGGGGTCAGTTAGAATCACTTTTAGTTATTTACACAGCTGCTCAGTAAAAATTCTTTTAACACCAGGTGATCTTTAGAATGTGTGTCATGTGGCACTTAGTTTTATTATGAGGATTTAGTCAAACCAAAATAAAGATCCAATTCTGATGATAACGGGATAAGATGGTAATCTGATAAGATTCATGGTAACAGGGAAATAAAATACATAATGGGCACCCGTTAGATACCAGATATTGTGCCATTTAATTTAGGGGGGGGGGGAAATACATCTCTTGAATTAGAATGCCATGTGTATCACACTTTATCATTTTAGTTAGGAAGTATAAAAGAACCATAGCAGTAGAACTTAACATATAAGAAAATAGCACACAAAATAAAAAAAAATTCAAAGTTGAAAGCTCCAATGGAAAAAAACCTTTTAGGCAATAGGTTGTTACTGTCATATTTTTGATTTTATGAATCTTCTACCTTGGCTTATATGTCTTTGCTCTCAATACAGGCCCTCAGAGAATGGTAAGTTTGTGCCTCCCTACTCTTCAAAGGTGTGTTCTGGCAGACCATTTGCACATTTACTTTATAATGGATCATCTCAAAATCTTCACTGCAGCAACAAGGAAATTAGCATAGCAGACATGGTACAGATCTCAGGGTACTATATTTGGCTCCATGGATGATGGGTAGCACACAGTTGCACAAATATAACTGAAAGCCAATATCCTACTTTCTTAAACACTCCAATTTATCTCTGAGTTATCTTTTTGGAAGCATTAATGATTTGAGGTTTAAAAAATGAGCTCAGTGAAAGCCTACTCATAACAAAATAAATTACCCTTTGATATACAGTGCAGCTACCTAGTATTTGAAAAAACAGGACACCACAAAAGCTTAATATATTCAGAATTTGACAAAGTGTGACCCATTTACTGAAGCAGAAAATACACCACAGGTTTTCAGTGTATATATATATGTATATATATATATATAGCTTTCAGTGTATAAATATATATATATATATTTCCTTCTAAAAGAAGATGAATCATATTTCATCAGGAAAAACAACTAGACTTTCTAAGGAAAACTCATAGAAAGAAATAAACAAAAAAGAGAATTTTGACCCAAAGATACTCCTCCAAATAAATATGGTTGCTTTAAAAATGTTCTGTAGTTAAGAAGGTCCTTCTAGTTCTATTCTTTTTGTCCTATTATAAATTCTAGACTCTATGCCTGTGATTATAATCCCATTTTGGAGGGAATTCTCTGCTGTGCAAATGGGCAGGGTTTCTGTGAGATGTATTTTGAGAATGTGTTAGACAAGTAAATGACGGTGAGAGGAACAGCGTTAGAATAAGGAGAGGTAGGATGGAGTGGTGAGGTTGGTCTGATCTCTGCCTTGTGTCCAGTGGCCTTGGACTAGATTAGCTCTCCCAAATCACTGGAGATCGATTTGCCCCTCTCTCTTGTGTAGCCAGATGATGTCTGCCATGCTCTCAGAGCCACTTTTGCTTGCTCCAATGTCAACATATTAAAAAGTCTGATAAATGTATTTAAAGAAAATTGCAATTACTATTAAGTTCTTATAGACTCTATGCATACTGTGAGGATATAAAACAGTTTACATTTTATTTGTTTGTTTTTGTTGTTGTTGTTGTTGTTGTTTTTTGGGCATCACTGCACTCTGATGGTGGGAGTAGGAGGCCCAGCCTTTGCTCCTGTGGAGCCACTGCTGGGATTGAACCTCCATCCCAGTGGGTTGCAGCAGTTTACATTTTATATGCTAACATTTTTCACAGAAAATGCTTATGATTTTTGTCAGAATTGTAAGCATACGGGTAATAGAATAAACAACAATAAAAACAGAGCTGTTAACTGTGACTTAGTCTCCTGAATGTTCACCTCTATAGTAACACTTTCCACTTTATTTTCCACCTGAAGTAGTGGAATGTTTTTTTCTCTCCTGAACATCCATGTGTTGAAAACAGAGATACTGTCTTTCACACCTTTGTGGTTCCAACCCCTGGTACAACACCTAGGAAATTTACAAATGTTTCTTGAAAGACCGAGAAGGCAAAAATGGAATCCCAAGGGCAATACATCTTAAAAGAGCTTATATAATTAATGATTGAGTTTTTTTTTAATATTCATCAAGCATTGAATGAAGACTGATATGTTCACTGAGTAGATTTAAATAACTTATGTTTCCAAACATACCTAAAAGAAAACTCATTTATAATATTTAAGAGTTTATAAAATACCATATATGCCTGCCACTATAATTAATATTAGCACATAAATTTCACATGGTAAATGTGATATTGATGAACCAGGAAAAGGGCTGGATAATTTCACTTCTCAGTCACAATTTTAGATTTCATATTGATTTACTGTTGAGCCAAAGTTGGAGTTGGCACTAAAATTAAGTTTTCTGATATTCTTTGAATTTTGTCATTTTACTTAGTTCACTTTAAAGTTTAAATGTATACAAGGGGATGTATAAAGCTTCTAAATCAGTGGTTCTTGTGTTAGTCCAGGTAGACTAGAGAAACAAATTTATAAAAACTAATATGGATATAAGGGAAAGGTTTATATACAAGAGGAATAGAACATTCAGAAAGCATTCCAATCCAGTCCAGTCCAAGGTCATAAGTCCAACACAAGCCCATACATCCAAAACCAGTCCATAAAGTCTCCCTACAACTCATGAAGTACGTGCAATGACACCAGGACAGTCACAGGCCAGTGGGTGCAGAGTTTTGTGTGTCCCGCTGCAGTAGAAGTATCCTGGCTCTGGCAGGAGTCTCTCTGTGGCTTTTCTGGCTTTGGAGGTCTGTTTCCATCAGGGTAAGGCCATGTGGCTTCTCCTCTAGCTCCGTCAGTTCCTCAGATGCTGCCATCTTTTCTTGTCAGTGGAGCATCTTCTAACAACTGGGGATATGGTCTCTTATATCCACGAGGGAAATCTCTGGAGACTCTCCAGAATTCTCAGGAGAAAGCCATGCCCACACAGATGTCTCATTGGCTATCTCCAGATTGACAGGCTAGACTCCACCCCTACATTGCCAATCATGAAATTGACACATGAGTACAAGACTGACACAGTTCTCATCCTTTCTAATGGTGCAACCCTTTAATACAGCTCCTGTGTGGTGACCCCCAACCATAAAATTATTTTCGTTGCTACTTCATAACAGTAATTATGCTATTGTTATGAATTGGGACTCCCCTGTAAAAGTGTCATTTGACCTTTGAAGGGGTCGCCGCCCACACATTGAAAACTGCTACTCTAAATGGAATTATCTGATTCACTAATGATCACAAAATTAGGTGATCAGATGTGACCAGAATGAATTGAATTCACATAGATACTGATCAAACCAAGGAAAAACAAAACTGAAAATAATTTTAGGGACCTTTAAAAACCACTTCCAGTGGAAAGTCACAAGGACAGAAAAGATCAATAAATTGTAGCCATTTGGTTTCATCCATTTCTTTTAATGAGCATGCTCAGAGAACACTAGAAGTATTCTTGCAGGCCAGGATGGATTTCAAGTCTCTGGTGACTGACAGAGATAGAGCCTTTGATGGATCCTGGAGGGGCTGCACCGCTCCCTGCACGCTTTCTCCTCTTTAGAGCGTCCGGAGTCAGATGTGGCTGCTTCTCTCAGAAAAGTTGTCATCTTGATAAAGACTGACAAGAAGTTGGTGGGTAATTATTACCAAAATTCTGTCTACCACTCTTACTTACTGCATTCATTTTAAGAAAATATTCCAAACCAATGAAAAAGTTTGAACTAAATAAAGTCTCATATAGGAATAAAAGGCACAAGAAACAATGAATTCATCATTTGGCTTAATTGTGTAATTAATATTCAATATAATAATTTTCATATCTGTAGTCACAACCCCAGCCTAAATAAGGACTAATTTGTATCTAATAAAGTGTCATTAATTCTGTGATCCTTAGAATTTTATTTTGATAAATGAACATCTGGATTCATCTAGCAGTCTCTTAATTTATCTCACTTATTCATGTTTCTTCCCATTCTTATCCATTTTTATCTCTAAGTGGAAGGGAAAAAATTGTGATTTTCCATTATACTTTTCTTAACAAAAATTCCGATGTTTAAGGTTAAATTTTCTCCATCAATTTTCCTCAATTCTCATGTCTTACTAGCTAGTTAAATTTTTATTACTTTTCTGAATTTGCACTTGTTAAAAACCTGAAGAAAAAAACCCTGAAATCTGTTCCCTTTGAATGATCCTGCTGGCATATGAAATGCCAATGACATCGCTTCCAGCATCCCAGCAACACACACGTGCTCATGGTACAGCAAACTGACAGAAAGCTGGTGGTTACAAAGTTTATTGATACATTTTTATATGTGCTGAAGATAGTCATAAACCAAAACATTGTTTATCTAAACCAAAGACTCTCCCCATTGTCAGAGAAGAGTAGATACTATGCTTTAAGAAAAATTCCTTGCATTAAAACCAGAGTTACTTGGGATAAAGTGGAAGCAAGAGGGAGGGACAAGAAGGGGAGAAGGGGGGACACTCAGAAAGCAGGAAGGGTGAGGAATGAAGCCTTCTCTTAGAGAGTTGCTTCTTTTTCTAATTTTAATGACATCTTCTGAGTTGGAATCGACCCCTTGGCAATGAGTTTAGTTTGGGGGAGTTTGAGTGGGTGTGTGGGAGATTGCTTTTTTTTTTAATCTTCTATACCTGGAGATATTAGTAGTCAAGAGATACTAAATCTTTTCAGAGGAAAAGAACATTAAATAAACTCACTTAGTATATTTTAACCTTAGTTCATTGTGTTATTTAGAGAAGTAGTATTGTAGCTTCATACCTTATGAAATTTAATCATGTCCTGCCTCAATATTTTATGTTGAGAATGGGGAAGTGAAGATAACTCAGAAATCCAAAAAAAAGGGGGGTATTAGAGAAATAGAGAAACATGCAGGTGCTTGTTTAGGTAGTGAGAACATCAGTGTGAACAAGCCTTCATTTCAGAGACGTTTATTCTGTAGGGAAGTACTGAGTGGCTTTTCCAGGCCAAGCCTTGGAATTTAAACCCACAATCTTTCATTAAGAAGGTAAGGTAAAAGTCTAGCTATGCTGAGCCCCAGTGGCACAGTGGTTGAGTGCAGGACTGTGGCCTACAAGGTTGGTGGTTCAAATCCAGCAGCAGCTCTCCAGGAGCAAGGCTGGTCTTTCTATTCCCACCAGGGCAGTGATGCCACAAAAAAATGTCTAGCTAGACTGATAGTCTCTGTGTCACTGAAAAGTTATTATTAGAAATAATGCTGTGATTGGCTTCACAATTAAATTAAATTGATTACAAATCTCCACTTCCTGGAGGCCCCAGAGAACCAGCCACTAATCAGCTCTATCAATGAGATGTCAATATTATTAAGAGAAGGTAATTTAAAAAAAAAAAAAAGAACGATGTCAAACACAGACCCAAACAATAGGCTTACATTTTCACATGCTTCTTCTTCCTCATCCCACATTGGGAAGTAGCAATCTCATAATCACATTCCTCTATTTCTTGCCAGATTATGACTCAGCCCAGTCCCATACCTAACAAGTGCTTTCTTTCCCCAATCACTCTGCCTTGCACTGCCACACGAGCACTTCCAAAATGATACTTTGTTTGTTTCACTAACATGATCAAACGACTTCCATACAAAATGCAAGACATTCTCTATCTATGATGTCTGAGGCTCTAATTCGATTGCTTTTTTGTTCAACTGTGTTTTTTCTCCACCATCTTCCAAAAGCTGGGTGCAATATGACTCCTGAGCCTAATTTGTCTGTCTCTCCTTGTCTTCTCATCAGTCATTTAGCCACTTTTTCTTTATATTCTCTCTCTTCCTCCCCAGGACCCCACTCATATATGTGCCTTTCCCTATCCCTAAAAACATTCCTTGATTTTCCTAACTGAAAGTTATCTTCATTAGCTAAATGCACATAAAACTTTTTATCTAATCCAGTAATTAAAATGTAGAGGCAACTTGGAACCCACATTTGGTAAAATATGGTGGTAATTTTGATGGTCACTCCTGGGAAGGCTTATTGGTTCAAGTAGATCAGAGATGACTTCCTTTCCCCCAATATCTATGAAAATGACCCACACCTTGTAATTATGCAATCCAAAACTTCAAGAGTGATACTATGAAGAACCACAAATCAAATCCCTTGTGACATCTCTAACCTGTTTCTGGATAACTGGTGGTTTAGTGGTTCTGAATTGGTTGGTGATCCTTATGCTTGGCAGTTCAAAACCCCCAGCAGTTCCACAGGAGAAAGACTAGACTTTGTATTCCCTTAAACAGTTACAAACTCAGAAATCCACAGAAGGTCATAATTATTGATTGATTCCAGGACAGTGAGTTTGATTTGGGATCCCCATCCTGCCCAGCATGTCATGTCTACTTATTGTTTAATCACCTGTCCTGGCGGCATAGTGGTACAATGATTAAGTGTTCAGCTGATTAAGTGTTCAGCTGTTTAGTGAGGTTAAAGGTTCAAATTCAACAGAGAGGCAAACTAGAAACCTCATCTTGAGGGTGAAGTGTGACTGGTGAATTTGAACCTTGAACCTTATGCTAAGCAGTCCCATGCTTACTCAGCAGCACTATAGCCTAGGAAATCTCTGGAGGAAGTTCTACTCTGTCCTTTATGGGTCTTTATGAGCTGGAATGGACTGCATAACAGACAAGAACACAAATCCCATCCTCTGGAATACCAAGACTACATTTTATGTACATTTGGATTCTCCTCAAAGCTAGTTCAAAGCGTGGCACATGTGGATACTCAAAGACTATTAAATAAACAAACACAACAAAAGACTATACGATATGGATTATCTGGTGTTATGAATTGAATTCTGGTGTCCTTCAAGAATATGTATTGTAAATCCTTTCTCCTCTCTGTGTGATTTTGGAACATGCAATATCATGCTATGTCCTGTAAAGAAGGCAGTATTAGTGTAGGGTGTGTCTTACGACAATCTTCTGGGCTATGAAAGGAGAAATGTAGGCAAAGCAGCAAAGGTGCAGGTAAGATAGATGCTATCGCACCACGGAACAGAAACTGAAGAGACAAGGGCCTTCTCCTGACACTGGGAGAAAGGAAGCCTTCCCCTCCTGTCGGTGCCCTGACCCCAAACTTTCAGTCTCCTAAACTGTGAGAAAATGAATTCTATGTTCCAGTCACCCACATGTGGTATTGTGACACCCGATTATCATCCACTAATAAATAAGAGTACGAGAAGTAGAAAAAACTTACCAATATAGCAAAATTAAGTTCAAGTATACATTTTTTGCTGACTTTAATAATTCAGTGGTCACTGAGGCTCTTTGATGTTGTGAATTAGCATTGGGCTGATAAAGAGAGAATCAATTGGTCAATATATATTTGCCATAAGCAAGCAAAAAACAGACATATTATAAAAGTCACAGTTGATGAAAAATTTAGATTGGAGTGTTTTGGTTGATGCTGATCTCTTAATGAAGCCCCCTTGCCTCTCCTACGGTTGAGTTGCTGCTGTTTCATAATGTGGCACCAACAATTAATCCTTTCTTTATGACGGTCTCTCAGCTGCTGTACCCTGAATGCTGGTGAAATCAGATACAATTTGTTTGCATTTCTCTAAGTGGGGCATCTAGCTGTTGGGCAAAATAAAACATTAAATTATCTTGCCAATTTGCTATGAATATTTGAAAATGATTGCTACTGGAATACATAAACATTTTTTCAAGTTCCTTAACAAAATGAACCGATTCATTTTGCTTACTAATGGACTTTCTGCGTTTATAAAGACAAAGGGGTTCTTCCTCTCGAGGCCAGTGTTGAAATTGGCCTTTCATTGAGTAGACTCCCCAAGTCAGCCCATCCCTTCTTACTTTCGAGATTTAGCCATGCGACCACATGTCTTCAATTTGACACTATTATTTGCAATCTCTTGAATATGTTTCTCAATTTCCCCACTAGTTTCAATGTTTAAGAAATATATTATCTAAATTATCAAACCGAGAATTTATTTTCTCTTTGTATCTCTCTCCAAACTTCAACCTTCATTCAATCTTGGCCACACTATACCATCCTCCACATGCAAACTCATCATGCAACACACACCCCTGCCTGTGAAATGATAGCACTCTATACTGCTTAATTAGCCTATTGGTCCCTTTATGATTCATAGGGTATATAACAACCACGGATCCTTGTTGCCTCAGGGGTTATTGGGTGGCTGCTTGCCCACTGGCAGTGCAGTTGATTGCTTAAAATGGAAGAAATGCCCCAAATTATAGGGTTTGTTTAAGGTGATGCATCCAGATGTATGATTTTGCTAAACACTTGCCTCTTTGGGATATTTTATCGAAGGTTAATATTTGTAACTATATTTCCAGGTCCTGGTACATTATTTGAAAGTCGTTTTTATTATGAAGATTTCATATTTGATTGAATGAAACATTTTTATTTTCCTAAATTGCATGCATCTGTGATGGACTCTAAGAAATGTGCTGCAAAGCGCAAAGAAACAACGGTATCTCACTAGTCCTACCCCTTAAAGCCCAGAAGGACATATGTATCCCACATAATTTTATCTTAGAATCCAGAGTAACAAATGTATCAAACATAATCCTACTCTAGAATTTAGAGGTACATATATGTCCCTCAGAATCCTATATCCAGGGTCTAAGGAGAAAAATGTATCCTGTGTAATGTGTATAAGATTTATATTTCATAACATGTTTCTTAAGTCAGCACACCTTCCATAATGAAAAATCATGGTATCAACAAAAACATTCAATGTAGAAAAGAATTGAAATATAAAAGGATTAACCTCTACTGACATGCCATTGTGGTTAAGCTTGAGTATTATTATTATTATTATTATCTTGAAAACTTGGACAATGGTTTATGGATATTTTTAAATCATAGACAGCACCTAGTACACTTTCTTGCACACAGTAATTGTTCATTGTACAATAATTGAGGGAATGCTGAATGAGCTATAGGTTTACTTTAGAAGCATAGAATAGTATGAACATGTTTTTATAAAATATTAAATAAAATTCATTTTCCAAATAAACTAATGCCAAGTGAAAAAAATGAAGGGAGGATTTTTAAGGCATAAAAGACCCTTAAAGGATACTAATTTAGTCTTCTTTGGATCCAGGTTTGAACAAACCAGCAGGAAGATGCATCTTTGTAACAATTGAAGACATTTGTAGATGAAATGTGTAGAAGATCATATTAAGAATTTGGGGTCAGTCTATGGCTTAATCATATTAATACTACTACTACTACTAATATCAAATTGATTATAATTGGTTTGACAAATGATATAACGTTTGACATTTGTGTTAAAGTATTCGCATTTTTTAAAAATGAAAGGTAAGAAAGAATAAAGCAATAACAATTGTCAAGACACTGGTAGAGCCCTGTGCTCCCTAACAGTCTGGGGGTTAGGACTTGCCACTCTTCACGGCCATGTTTTGCGTTTGATTCCAGGCCAGGGCCCCTGGGCGATGTAGTGTGCTCCGCATCTGCTCCGTGGGAGAGAGGTGAGGCTGCTTGCCCTGCCTTGGTACAAAATCTGCAGTCTCAGAACCTGCAGGGTCCAGTTCTATCTGCTTTATACCATTTCCATGAGTTAAAATCTCTGGTATGCCAGAGGATTTGGTTTTTTGATTGAAGCAGAGTGAAGGGCACATGGTGCTCATTATACTACATTTCTCAAACAGTTTCATTGAAAGTTTATCTAGAATACGATGCCATGAACTATAGTGGGGCAGATTCTCATAATCAAAGAGTAATCTTTCTGTCATTGAATGTATTAACTGTAAAATTCTAGAACCTTGAATTAATGTTCATTTTATAATGCTGAATGCAACACCTAGAATCAATTCAACACGTGAAAACATTCTATTGCTTGCATAATACACGTCTCCCTTTTATGTCACAGAAGACTACTGGGCGCTCAGTGCATCTTCCTTTGTACTTGTTGTTGCCATTTAGTTTGGGATGGACTGGGTATCAGACTAAGTCCATTCTTTGCAATGTCACCTTTAATCCTTTAAACTAATCATTTAAAACAATGATATGTCTTGTTTTACTTTGAGTATCTTATTTGTCATTTTCTTTAGTACCTTTCTTCCTAGTCATCGTAATCTGGAAGTTTTGCTGAACTGGATCAGCATCATAGTCCCATGCAAGCGTCTCCTGACAGAGGGTGATGTCAGCTCATGAGGTGTTTTGTCTGGGACTCAAACCCAGGTCTTCTGCAGGGAAGGCGAGGACTCTACCACTTAACCACCACTGTCTTCCCATCTCATCACTAACCCAAAGAAGAATCCAATGGCTGCTTTAAGTGGATGCTCATTCAGTGTGCCCACGTCAGGCAGAGGAGGGCTGCTTTGTGGGATTTCTTGGCTGTACTCTCACTGGAGGCAGATCAGAGCACTGCAGGATGGACTTGCACTACTGCTGTTTAGGTTACTAGTTGAGGTTAAACAATTTGCAGCAGCCAGGGTCTCTATCTGCTTACTTGTTTCTACTCTCATTTCTCCTGCAAAGCCACCCTATAGCACTGAGGAGAACTGATCCTGTGGACTTCCAAAGCTGTCCCTCTTCAGGGGGGTAGAAAGCGTCCTCATTTTCTCTTACTTTTGAACTTCTGACTTTGCAGTTAGCAGCCTACATGTAACCTCTATGCCCACAGGGCCCCTCATTCCTGTGCTCCAAAACCACAACACCAGCCTCACAGCCATCAAGCTACCCCTGTGAGTCTCTGCAGCTGCAAATGTGTTCAGGAGGAGGAAGCCAAGTCTTGTGGTTGTGAACTGTTGCCCAGGAGGGTCTCAGCATAACGATACTTCTTATTCAAATGTGTTCCTTGGGGGCTGTGGGGAGTGGGGGGAGCAGAGAAAGGGAGAACCCATCACCAGTTTGGATTTATAGGCACCTCACTCCCCGGGGGAAGAATAACAGAAAGGTGGGTGAAGGGAGACAATGGACAGTGTAAGACACACAATAACAATAATATCTGACCAAGGATGCATGGAGGTGGGGGGAGTCAGGGAGGGAAAAGACAGGGGAACTGATACCAAGGACTCAAGTAGAAAGAAATTGTTTTGGAAATGTTGATGGCCACATATGTACAAGTGTGCTTAGTACTATTGAATGATGGATTATGATAAGATTTGTAAGAGCCCTCAATAAAGTGATTAATAAAAAATCCAAATAATATGGGTACTTTACAGAAATCTTATCTCAGAAGGAAGACACTATTATAAGATCACTTAAAATTTAGTCCACTTAAAAAAAATTTATAAGAAGCCAAAAAAAAAAAAAGCAACCCTGAATATTGATGATGATCCCACAGAGCAGGAAAGATCAGCCTTTCTGTGGTTCCCAGACTGTAGTTGGGTGTGGGAAGCCCAGTCTTTCTCCTGTGGAAGGGATTGGTGGTTTCTAAGGGCCACACGTCTTCTGTGAGATTTCTGGAGCATAAGTGTACAGTCAAGACGACAAAACACTTGATGCTGAGTGTGGGAGGTAGATGCTTAACTTACATTCCAACTCATTTGATAATAGATCACTCCTAATTTCTTTTTCGTGATCATTAATAGCAACCTCAATCGAGCCAATTTTTTGAATTAAGCAGAGTCCTTACACTTAGGCTGCTTATTGTCCTGGTAATTATAAAACAACAATGGCAAATCCATTGTGATTAAGGCGATTCTGAATCACACAGCTCTGGAGCACAGGGTAAACTTCTATGGGGGGCCAAGACAATAATCTCTACAGAAGCAAAATGCCAGCTCTTTCTTCCATGGAGCTTCTATGATGGAAGCATCCTACCTATTTCTCCCAATAAGCTCATGCTTGTGTGCCTCAAGTAGTGCCTTTTCAGTGTTGTTGTAAACATGATCCTATACATTCACTAGTCTACCAGTTGCATTAACTAAGACAAACTTATTCTCTCTGGGCTTCTGTCTTTTTATTTGTGAAATAGATACAAAATAATATCTATTCATAAGGTTGATGACAGAATTAAAAGAGTGAATCTAAGCAAAGGGCATAGAGTCATGTTTTATATTTCAATAGTGGAATCTTGACCATTTTCCTTATACTAATAAGAAAATAATATTTCTACCCACTTCCCTTCTTTCCCTTTGATGGAATTATTTGTTAGTAAGCCTAGCTAGACATGGCTTAACACAGAAACAGGTAAATGAACACACAGTGCTATTTCTTTCTAGAAAGGGCACCAAATAAATTCCTAGAGCAGCAAGAGCCTGAACACCACGAGGCTTGGAGCCCTTGGGCTTCCAGAGCTAGAGAAAGAGGCTGCTGAGGGGGTCAGATATGCACAGTATATGGTGGTGCCTCAAAGAACAACTATTGGTTTTCCTTTTATGTTCTATGTCTGTGTTTTTCCTTTGTCTTGATTTTTGTGGGTTAAAAAAAATACATGAATTCTCTTTTACTTCTCCAAAAAATACAAAACCACATTGACTGTCATCTAGCTAATTCTGACCCACAGTGACCTCTGTAAAACAGAGTAGAACTGCTCCTGTGAGTTTCTGAGGTTGTACATCTTCATGGAAGCAGAGAGCCTTGTATTTTTCCGACAGAGATGCTGGTGGTGCTTGTCTACAGAGGACCATGTATGTCACAAGAAGAAACAACATCAAAGCAAATAAAAATGTACTGGGGTGTTACTTTGGTTGTGAAAAACATATATACTTTGCAATTGTGGAAAGATGCCTCAATACATATTATTGATTCACTTATTAAAAAGATAGTCATTGTTCTAGTTTCTTTGTTTTATAAAGTTGTGAAGAATATGGTGCTTGTAACTTGGCTTTTGTACTTGTTCAGAAAAGTCCCTGTGATTATTTGATCCCCACAACATTTTACTTCCCAAATAAATACATAAATAAGTAACACACCACTCTACAAACTTAATACTCCAAAAGAGCACGTGACCTAGTGCTTACTCGTTGGCTCCTCTTGCTGAAGTCAGCAACTCGAACCCCCCCAGCTGCTGTGAGGGAGACAGATGAGGCTTTCTACCCCACAAAGAGTTAGTCTTGGACTCTCACAGGGGCTGTGGTACCCTGTACTACAGGGTCGCTGTGAGTCAGCATGACTCCTGGTTTGAGATTTCACAATAACTAGGGTAAGCTTGCAATCTGTATACAAGTTTAAATGTCTTTATTTAACCAAAGAAACATTATTGAATAGAAGACTTCTTTCTGTTCTCGTTTTTCCCCATATCCTAAGAGATAAGCTTTATTTTCCGGGTTCTGAGTTAAAGGAAGCCAATTGCATGGAAGAAAGCAAGCATTTTCAAAGAGCTTGGTAAAGAAGTCAATGCAATCACTGGGCCTAGGGGCACAAGCGGTTTGCAATCAACTGCTAACTGACCTAAAGGCTGTGGCACAGACTCACCCAGTGCACTTGCAGAAAAAAAGCCAGGCAAAGGTTTCTGTAAAGATTAAACACTGAAACGAAAACAAACTCGCTGCAGCTGAGTCCATGTCGAGCCTCAAGGTCGGGCTGGAGTTGATCCTGTGGGTTTCCGAGACAAACTCTGGGGAAGAAAAAAGCCTCAACACATAGGCTCAGCATGAATCCAAATCATACATGCTATTGTGGCAGGTACACTCTGTCAAGGTGTGAAGGGGTGGAGTCTAGTCTGTCTCTCAGGGCACAGGTCTCTATATGCACATGGCCTTCTCCAAAGGATTCTGGGAACTCCTGTCTTCCTCCCTGGAGGTGGGACACACAGACTGTGCTTCTTCTCTTTGAGGGACATTCCTGTTGACAAGCCACGGGGAGCTACATTGATGGAGGCAGAGTCCTGGGGACAGAGGAGCCATGTGGAGACCCCCATCAGAGCTGAGCTGAGATGCTTCTGATCTTCCTGCATTCAGCATTGTTGCATGTGCTATATGAGTCTGAAGAGGAAATTATGGACAGATGTCGGTCAGATGGCCTAATATTGGACTTTATCATAAGATGGGAACATCTTAGGATGTTTTCTTAATATACAATTACTCTTTATATAAAGCTCTTCCCTATACACATGAGTGTCTATGAATTTGTTTCTCTGGTCAAACTGGACTAACAATTATTTTTTATTTTTGAAAGGAGATTTCAATTGCTATGGGATGTTTCAGCATATCTAGAACACCATCTGCAGTTATTTACAATGTGTTCAAGCAGCTCTTTTGGCAAAGTGATAGTCTTGGTAATAGTACTAGATAGTAATAGATAGTAATTGTCTTTGGCTATTAACCAAAGGTCAGTTTTGATCCCACCAGTGGCTCCACCAGAGAAACGATCTGATGATCTGTTCCTGTAAAGATCACACAACAGATGGAGCCACTACGTAGTTCTACTATGTTTGATCATTGCCAGTCAGAATCAGCTGAACAACACACAACAACCACATTTACACAACAAGAAAACTTGTTAACTTTGGACTCTTGTACCTAACCTTATCTGAGGAAAGAACAAGCAGAAAAAGAACACGTATGGCATGTATGTAACTAAATAATATCTGTCACCTTGACAACCATACAGATAAGAGTCTAAGGATAAAATGACAGTACTGTGTAAATGGTTTTAGAAGTGCTCTCTGAGTGGTAAGTCATTAGGGAAATATGTCTCCTGGGAAGAGACATCATAAATCAGTGCATCAGTGTGGGGATTTTCAGACTTAGGTTTATAATTTCACTTGTGTTATCATCTCTGCAAGGAGAGAACAATCTCAGACTTTATTTTCACAGACAGATACCAATAAGTCAAGTAAACATAATGTATACGTAAGTTGATATGCAATTATCACAGTTATTTATAGTTATGGATAATTATATAAATGCAGAAGTCTAAAATGTTTTCTGACCATTCTTTCCTGCCATATTTTGTTCAAACATTAACTATGACACACAGAGTTTTGTAGTTTTCTTTACATCAATTCTGAGCTGCTCATATTGGAATTTTAAATTTTGAAATCAGGTTGTTCTGACAATCAATTGCCCCCAAATTCTGTTTTCAAAAAAGTTTTATGCTACAAATATTTCATTAAATATGTAGCTTATCTTACAACTGATTGTGTATCTAACCAACTTTTCTCAATAAAGGAAGTAGAGGTCATATGGGTCTCGAAATCTTTTATAAATATAAGCTTACATTACTCCGTTATCCTCCATGATGCTTTCTTCATTCCATTTTTTGATGTTTTATGCTAAAGTACTTGCAAATATTTATTCTAGCTTAGTCATTAAAGGGCTATGCTGTAGAAAGATTCCACAGATTATTAGCTTATGAATATTAGTTTCTGTTTTCAAATGTAAAATTTTGAATTAGGAACCAATACCTACATAAAAAAATAATGATTTAACTCACCTAATGTGCCCTGGTGGTGTCGTGTTTCCCGGCTGGGTTGAGATTGTAAAGGCAGTTCAAACCCCAGTTGCTCTGCGGGAGAAAGACAGGGCTTTCTCCTCCATAAACAGTTACGATCTTGGAAACTTACAGGGGCACTCGGCCTGGTCCTGGTGGGTCCTAGAAGGTGCCTGTGAATCGACATTAACTCATTAGCAGTGAGTTTGGGTTATGTGCTTCAGCCAGATTTATATGCTTAAATGAACATCAGACAAAAGCTAACAGTGTGGGAATTCTAAAAGAGGGTTCTACAAAAACAGCTGTAAGTATCTTTATTTTAATTTTTTGTCCAAAAAAAAGCAAAACCAATTTAATATGTAATAAGTTATGCTTTACAATGGTTCTCAGCATTATGCCATCTTGAGTTTACATGGAACTAGTTGTCTTACTTTGTTTCGTGGCTTATGTAACTGGCTGCTAGTGCAAGGTCACCAGTTTGAAACCAACTGCTTCCCAGGAGAAAGATGGAGCTTTGTGCTCCCATAAAGAGTTAGAGCTCCGAGGCCCACTACACAGGGTCACCATGAGTCAGAATCCACTCGGTGGCAATGAGTGTGCTTTCTTCTGTGGCACAGAATATCGAGTGTGAGTGCTCCATGTTCAGTGTTAGTCAGGGTCAGGGATTGAGTTGTGGAGGCCCAAAATATGTGTTGCAAATGGTCCCTCTGTGCCATTGGTAGTAATCTCTTTTGGGAATGGGCTTTTTTTGTTGTGCTAATGAGTGAGGGTGGAGCAGGGTGCCTTTTGAGTTAATCTCTTTTTTGAGCTCTAAAAGAGATTGACCAAGCAAAGTATCAAGCAGAGATATGTGGAATATTGGTGGCAAACCACATAGTGAGTCCCAAGGAAACTGAGAGTCAAAGAACTTCTTCGAGTGTGACAAGAGAGAGAAAACCACTCCCTAAAGCAAGCATCCCAGAATCGAACTTGTAGCCTTCTACACAGAAAAAAAAATCAATTTCTGTTAAAGGCATCCTTTTGTGATATTTCTATTAAAGCAGCAATACAGATCTAAGATAGGGTAAGAGTCCAATCTCATTTCTCAAGGTGAAGGAAGAATGGAAGATGGCTCCTCCATTCCCAGCTTGTAAATATCCCTGGCTTTAAATCAAAGAGGTAAAGGACCCTGAAGTCCCTATGCTGCCTACTTGGCCAAACCTTTGATCTGGACTTCCCCTGGGGCAGAGTGCTGTGTCAGGACACATGCCCTGGGACCAAGCCGCTCAGCGCACACGCCACTGTCTTCATTTAACACAGCCCACTGCCATGGAGCCATTCTGAGAAAGCCCAAAGGACAGAGGAGACTCACCCCAGGGGGTTTCCAAGGCTACAATATTTACAGATGTGGACTGGCACATCTTTCTCCCACAGAGCCATTTGTGGGCTCAAACCACTGGAATTCCCAGGATTTCCCCACTGCACCACTCGGGTACTTTGCCATTGGAACAGGCAGTATTTGTACTGGTGGAATCTAGAAGACTCTGAGTTCACAGGCCTACGTGGAACACGTGCTGGGAGGAGATGTCAAAGAAAAGGCACCTCTGACCACAGAGCTTTGAGTCTAATTGGGTAGAATAAACAGATGCATGAGAAATGGCACCGGAGGCAATGGACCAAAATGTGCAAAGAGAGGCATTATAAATGGAGTAAACAGAGCATGGTGGAGCTCATCCTTTTAAAAGGAAATGAGTTAGAGACATGGCATTTACTTAATTTATGGTGGAGGCAGTGAGAACATATTTAGATGGACACTGAAAATAAGGCCTTAAATTGAGGAAGACAGGCACACACAGAACCAGAAGCAACAACTAGGGAAAGAGAATATTAAAAAGGGATAGAGCCTGGAAGCTTTTTTCTAAACACATCACAGTGCAATTGTATCTCTTTCCTTGTTAAGCCACAGTATTCCACAAAAGCCAGGTGCTAGGCAGCTTGTGAAACTACTGCTGTCTGCCAGAGCCCCTTAGAGGCAGGAAGGGTCTCTGTGCCTGAGTGATAGCAAACCCTTGGAGGCTCATGTTTACACACAGGTGGGTTGAAGAAAGACCTGACAATCTTCTTGTGAAAATCTAGTCTTTGAAAATGCAGCTCTCCTTTGCCACACTCAAGATCCTTGTGTGTCAGTTTCCATGCCAGGACAATTGGTACTTGTACTGTTCTATGGCAGCAGCAACTTCTAAACACGAAACAAATACAAATAAACAAGCCCAGCTCCTCTCTGAGGATCTAATATTAATTTTCACCCACCGCAAGCAGCCTTCGAACCTCCAGAGTTGTGACATAATGCTTTAAGAAGTATGCTCCCTGCACTTTCAAACACTAAAGGAAGTGACCAGCTCTGGGCTTGTTAGGAGATGGTCCTTGTGTTGGAGAGTTTGGGTAAGGAAGACACAATTAGTTATAAAGACAGATGGAGTCGAATTATTTCTTCCAACACACCATGGGGTCAAGCATGGGTGCAAGAGCAGCGTTGTCCAACATTGAGTAGAGAAATCAAGCAATACGCCTAGGAAATGAGAGAATTCACAGCAGGAGAACCATACCAAAAGCCTGGAATGGGACCACAATGAGGCCAGCAGGAAAGGGGCACAGTGAGAGGTGTGCAGCAGTACAGAGTACAGGAGGGAATGTCAAAATCTTTATAAAACATTGCTTTTAAAAACTCAGAATTCATGAATATCCCAATGTACTTTCCCACCCATCCAAAATAAGTTTAGCAAATGCATGGAACACCACAATCCTCGTTTTACTGGTTTGGATTACTGACAGAATGAATTTTTAATTGACGATACAGTGCTGTCTTGTGGTTTAGATCACCTTCCTGGAGAATGATGTTGAAGGAATGTAAGCTAAGAATTGTCATAGCTCACAGATATACTTAAATCTTGAAAGTCAGCAGTTTAAAACTGCTTGCTGCTCCTTGGGAGAAAGAATGAGGCTTTTGATTCCTATAAAGAGTTCCAGCTTCAGAAACCACAGGGGCAGTTCTAATTTGTCCTACAGGATAGTTGTGAGTCAGAGTCTATTCAAGAGAATGAGTTTGGTCTATTTATTCATTTTTTGTTATTCATGCATGTGGAAGTGAATCTGATTGCTGTCACCATTCTTTGTGAGTTTCTGTATAGGGGCCTTCTCTTTGCACACCTCCCACTCTACTAAGTGAGCGGCCCAGTGTCGTGTTGCTAATGCTGGTAGAACTCAAGCAAACAGCTTTTCCTCTGCCTTCCCCTCAGGCACCAGACACAAAAGGCCCAGCTGTTTAGCCCAAGGAGAAGCGCTGTGAAGAGAAGTGTGATTGCTGGGGTTCATGCTCCAGAGCAGGGATCCTCACACTTTTTAAACAGAGGGCCAGTTCACTGTCCCTCCGACCATTGGAGGGCCGGACTATAGTTAAAACACAGAACGACAAACTATCAACAACTTCACTGCGGACCCGGGATGAGCAGGCTGCTAAGCAGGATAGCAGCCACAGCAAAACTCCCAGTGTGATGGGTAAATGTTCTCGGCAGGCTGCATGTGGCCCGTTGACCACAGTTTGAGCACCCCTGCTTCAGAGCATCCCTGAGTCTTAGGAAGAGTATAGAACTGCACACTGACAGTGTCTAGTCACCAAGGAATGCAGTATGAGCAGGTGGCCTGTGGCAGCTCTTGGCTCAATCAGGGTCCAATCAGGGAAACAAGAATCACCTGGCGTATTTAAGTAGCATGAACAGGAGTCTCAGAATTGATTAAAATGGAAACAGGTAAGGAAAGAAGAGGCAGAAGCCAAGTAGAGAGAAACGAAGCCACTCACATTAGCAAGACAGGAGAACCACAATCCACCCTAGGCAGGAGGCACAGGCGGAAGAGGGATGGAAGTCTTCCACAGGCTGGGGTCCCTTCATGTGAACTGAGGCCTAAGCAGACATGAGTGGTGGGAGTAGCATTCGGAAGAGATGCAGATGCTGATGGTGCAGCTGGCAGGGTATATGTAGGAAAAAATACCCTGGTTTCTCTCTTCCTCCAGTCTTGCGCCTATGCCTCCTCCAGCTGGAATTCAGATGATCTATTGTCTGGCCAAGAGAGTCATGGGGTCACATTTGTCTCTCTCCATTGAGCCTAGTGGGGCAAAGAAGAGGGAACAGGTCCAGGGCCAACACAGAATCCAAATAAAAGTTACCTGACAGAAATTACAGAGCACTATCCCCAAAGAAGGGAAACTGGCTTGCCTAAGAAAGCCCATGGCTAGCACAAAAGGTTGTCAATTTAAACTCACCAGTTTAATCTTCAGAAGAAAGATCGGGCAACCCTCTTCTGCAAGACTCAACACCTGAAAGTCCTGCAGCGCTCTCCTCTCCTCTGTCCTAGAGGCTGTCCTGAGATGAGTTGAAGTTGAAAAGGCAAAGACTGTTCTTCTTCTGGGTTTTTGTACTCCCAAGGTTAAGTTCTTAGAAGATTAGGATATAGCCAGAGTATCATGAGGACATGCTTTCTTTCTCCTTCGCTTTGCTTGGTCAGAGGTCAGCAGGAACTGGGGACATCTGCATATACAACCAACAAATTAGTTTCCTGTGGCTAGACATTCTCATCTGAAAAGACACATAGCTCCCCTCCCCCCACTTTTGAAAGAAAGTGCTCTTTAATATGGTATTTTGTAAAGTTGGTGCACACTGAAGGTTTTGTTTGTTGTGCTAGTGCATCTTACACATCAGAAAACCCTGAATTACCCAACAAAGGCTTATTTGTGTCAATTACCAGCCTGGTCCGACACTGGGATTTGGGGTTTGCTTTGAGTCTTTGTACACTGGGTGACCTGTGGTATTTTGATAAATGCCACTGCTGAATATTGTTCAGTAGGAAGTTTGGGCACCATCTGTGTTTGTTTCTGTCAGAACGGTAACTGCCTTGAGGAAAAAAAAAACAAACCCGATGCTCGATTCAAAGATGCAGTATAAACAAAATTCAAGATGATGCCTTTAACATAATTATTCCACCTTTCATTTACATAGTGCTGGATGCATTTCACAGTGATTCTATGAGCTTTCATTTAACAGACCTTCACAGAATTTGTGGAAGTTAGGAATGGAATGCTAAGATATGAAAACTCAACAAGAAAAACAACACTGAAACCAGACAGGCTTTTACAAGAAGAGGAGGAACAGCTGTATAGTCTCCTCCCCTCTTGACAGGAAAAACCTGCATTCTCCATTCTGAGAATTTTTCTAAGGGCATTGTGTGTTAATATATAACTAATTAATCTGCAATATTTTAATATAAATCTTAATAATATCTAAGGCCATATTTTAATGCATAGCGCTTCATATAATAATGTCTAACTCATTTAATCATCAGGAAAATTCTGAGGAAAGTACACCTTCTATTCCCATTTTAAGAATAGGAAAAACCTCTGTGAGTAGGCTGCTAACTGAAAGGTCAGCAGTTCAAAACCACCAGTCACTCCCTCCCCCCCAAAAAAGACAAGGCTTTCTACTCCCTTAACGATGGATAGTTTGGGAAATCCACAGGAGGAACGTCTCCTCTGTTTCCTGGTCCCTGTGAGGTGGAGTCAACTCAAAGGCTGTGCATTTGCTTTCTTTTTATTTCTGAAGACTGGGAGGTTAACTGACAGTTAATAAAATATTTTTGAGCCATAAGCAGTCTAACAATACACAGTTTCTTCTTAAAGTTGTTAGCTAAGTAAGCACACTGTCATTGATTCTGCTTTCCCCAGAATAACAAAGACATATAATTGACTTGAGTGCCTGGATCGGGTCGTGGACTTGGTGACTAACCACAAGAATGGCCTTTTGGGTCCACGGCCATTGTGTCAGAAGAAAGTAGCAAACTCCTCTCCCAAAGTCTGCACTACACCATTCTGACACAGGAAGCCACCATGAATCCAGGTTGACTGGGGGGCAGTTGGTTTGATGTTTATATTGGATCCTTTTCCTACTCCAAAATGCACATGTAATTCCGTTATGTGCTGCTAAAACTGGCTTTCTGAGAAAAAAAGAAAGAAAGAAGACCCAACTTGTGTTAATTTTACTGGTGTTAGTCATTCTACCGACATCCTCTCAAACGTGCAAAATGCAGTTACTGAATGTAGAATTGCGAAAGGATGTACACAATCTACTCTCACAAGCTCCTTGAGACAGTTCGCAACACACTACCAGCTCTCTGACATCATTATTGGATTCAAGATGGTCTGGCAAGGTATTGAAATTCACATTGAAAGTATTCTTACATTTTGAATTCAGTTGGATTTTGGCTGTTTTATGCATCCCACTGTTACATTGTTTTGTTCAATTGATGCTTACACAGCCCATCTGTATTTGAATCATATCCTCATATTTATTTGTGCTATGTTTCTTCCTGATGAAAATCAGGCATCCCCGTGGTAGGCCAATCACCTCAGACCTGAGAAACGAACAGGGAAATCTAAACTCATATAATCATCAAGTGATATATACCATAAGTTAGAGATTAGCCATAGTTTATCATTTGTAGCCGATTTGGTGACTGTTTCTGTGTTTCAATTTAGAGGCGCTGGAATTTGGTCATTTGCATGTGCTTAATCAATGCATGTGTCTGTTATATGTGTCACATCAGAGTTTAAAGGATATTGTTCTTTAGGGATGGGTGACCATTTGCTTATGGGTCCTTCATTCATTTTTCCAGTTTGTTGTACTGTGCTGGCTGTAGGTTGCTATGATGCAGGATGCTATCTTTCTGATATGTTAAACACCGGCAGGGTCCCCCATGGTGGACAGGCCTTCGTAGACCATCTACAGAGTAGGAAGGAAGGCCTGGAGAGCTACCTTTGAGGAGCAGTCGGTAAATCTTCTGGCTTACAATAGAATATTGTCTTACAGAAGGCTGTCAGCTGAGCTGGAAGGTGGAGGACACTCAGATGACACAGTGGCCATCGCAATGGACTTGTACATATAGGAGGACCCCTTATCTGCAGGGGGCATTTTTCTTAAGTCCTTGGTGGATGCCTGGAAAGCATCAGAGCTTTATATAGGAGGAAGTTTAAAGAATTTGCCAAAAATCCATTTTCTTTTAAGTCCATGTCTCCATGAGCCTTTGAAGTCCCTTTATGTATTCATGGACATATATAGGACATATATCCAGGGTGTCTTAGAGGGGCAGCATTAACCTGTTGGATGCCAACAGGGTATGGCACAGGCTCTCACCCAGTTGGGCTTTCCAGGTTTATACTACAGGAAAAGGAAGCTAGTTTCTGAAATGGCAGGGAGGGTGGCAGGGAATTTCATCAGGTTCCTGAAGTCAAAGCACTTGCATTACCTTTGGACAGTCTCTTATTATAAGTAAATGCAACTGGAAAATAAAACTGCATCTAAGAAAAGATCACTCTGGACAATAAGCTTGAAGATGGCAAAGGGCCAATAGATCATTCTATTCTGTTGTATGTGAAGTCACCGTGGATTAGAGCTCACTCAACCACGGCCACCACCATGGCACCTGACCCAGCACCTATCCATGAAGCTGGATAGATTCTCTGGAGCAGCAACAAGACAGGGCTCACCAATTCTGTATTGTGGCATCTCCTCCTGCTAGTGCCTCAGCTCCACCGGAGGCACTTAAAGGCCTGCTCTTTTATATTGAAGTAAGTGACTGTCTCTATGATCAAACTGTCTCACATCAAAAATGTTTTACAATATATAAAATGTATGTCACAGGCAAACTGCTTCCACCCTGGGTACTACATGGAACCTTTCACTTCTTCTGTTCTCTGAACCACTTTACACAGAGTGAATTTTACAACCAAAGCTGTCATCAGTGCACCAGATTTTTCCCACCTGTGTTTTGTTTGTTGCTTTTTGTTACTTCCACTCATGATTTTTTCCTCTATGAAAGGACTTCCAACCATTTTGAAGAATATGAATCTCTCTGAGTGAAGACAAACAAAAAAGCAACCTAACTATGGAAATCAAGGAAATGCAGTTTAACTGCTACTGGGTGGATTTGAAGCTTAGTAAGAAAGAGATCCTGAGTGATCATTTTTGGTCACCATATGTTTAAAACTCTACTACCAACCCAAACAGAAATAATTTTAAAACCACCCCTCTCAGCACGAATGCGAGCCTCCAGACTGAGCTTGGAAGGTCTTGGGAAGGCCTGCTGGGCTGGTTTGCCTAGTCTTTCCTTGAGAAGCGGGCTTGGCCAACTTTTGAGATGGAAGAGCCAATCCTGCCCTTCAGGAAAATTTATAAAAACCTATTCATGGCTCTTAAATAAAAAATGGAATCACTTTTATCTGAACAATAGCTTTAACATTTTTCAAATTGACTTCAGAGTGATGCATGTATACTGGTCAAGACATGTGGCCAAAGAGCCACAGTTTGCTGAGGCCTGGTCTAGAGCACTGCATGATTTCAAAATTTCTCACCATATTCGTTCAATTTGTACACGGAACAAGTAATCAGAGGAGCTGGATTATCTCAGGAAGAATATGACCTCAAGACTGGAGGAAGGCTTATTAGCCACCTGTCATATGCAGGTGACACAACCTTGCTTGCTGAAAGTGAGGAGGACTTGCTAGTGAAGGTCAAGGATTGCAGCCTTTGGTATGGCTTATGACTCAATGTAACACAAATCCAAATTCTCACAACTGGATCTATGGGAAACATCATGATAAATGGAGAAAAGGTTAAATTTGTCAAGGATATTTTTGTCCTGCTCGGTTCCAAAGTCGATGCTCACGGAACCAACAGTCAAGCGAGCAAAGGACAAATTGCATTAGGTGCAGTCGCTGCACACGACCTCTTAAGAGTGTCGAGATACAGAGATGTTACTTTGAGGACTACTGGGTATCTGACACAAGCCGAGAATGTTCCATGGACTGCTCAAAGGACAAACCGATCTATCGCTTGAATAAATATGGCCAGAGTGTTCCTTCCAGGTCAAAAGGGAAAGAGTTGCCCTCCATCTTTTGGACATCTTGCCAAGAGAGACCAGTTCCTGGAGAAGGACATCTAGCTAGGTAAAGTGGAGGAGAGGTGAAGAAGAGAAAGTCCCTCCACAGAATGGATTGACCCCGTGGCTGCATCCCTGGTCTCAGGCATAATAAGAACTTCCAGGATGGTGCGGGATCACCCAGGGTTCTGTTCTGCTGTGCATAGGGTCGCGATGGCTTGGAACCAACTGCCACCAACAGCTCTAGACCAACTAGTCAAAGACGGGATTTTCCCAGTCATTCTCAGCATAAATGTGAATAAACTCTCCTGCTTCTCAGACACTCGCAATTCCTTGGCCTTTTCTACCACTGTTTCCTTTCCTTCCAGCCCTTTCTTTGAAAAAAAAAAAAGTCTAAAGGGCCACTCTTACAGTTACTGGCCCTTCCCCCTTGCTGTCAAGTCAATCCTAACTCCTGGCAACCCTGCCCAGGTCAAGGAGGGCCAAGCCCCACAACGTTTTCCCTGGAGAGTTTTCAGAAGGGCATTGCCAGGCCTTTCTTCTGGAGTGACCCTGGATGGAGTCTCACCTCTCTCCTTTTGATGACCAGCCCACAGCACTGACTGTCTGCATCTCCCAGGCATCCCCAAACCAACCATTAATAAAGTCCTTGCTAGTTCCCTTGTTCCAGGCAAACAAATAAACCTTCCTAGGTAAAAGGATTTGATTGTCCACACTGACACCTACCCCACCAGCAAGGTGGAATGAATAACCTGGTGAAACCACATCGCTCATTCCCTCAACCAGTGCATATGCACATCCTAGATGTTAGCCTCTGGGAGAATCCAAATCTAATTAGACACAGACCTCGCTAGCTGGCAGCTTGCCTTCTAGTTGTAGGTAGCAGGTATGATTGTGTTTCTGTGTTGTGGGTATTAATATCAATGTATAATAATATACAGCCTTTCAAGAAATATTTCAAATCTGACTTTTATGTAGCAATAGCATACTAAAAGATAATTGAAAATGTGCAGATGTACATTATTACACATTTTATTATCTATTCTAGACCAGTCCAATTAGGAACTTGAAATGCAGAAAGAAATGTAAAGACATGATTTCATTTTGAGCTAAAAAGGAAAAGGAAAATAAAGTTATGTTTCTCTTAACTTCTTTCCTTATCAGAACTCTCATTCAAATCTCACTTCTATGAATTCTTTTTCAATATGCATAATTAATGTCTCAAAATGCCCCGGATAAATTTTAGACTGGTGGATGTTATTCCCAGTACATATCAGAATCATCTATAAATTTGTTTAAAATGTCCATTTTTTAATTCCATCTGAAAGACTGCTTTAGTCAATGTTGGTAGCTTCCTGTCACCCTTATTTTGAAAACAAACTATGAGAGATGCTGTCTTATATCCCCGGTTAAGAGCAACTGTTCAAATTGCCTTCCATGGTTTAGCATCATGGTATAACAGAACATAACCATATGTGTGCATTTGAATTCTTGTATCCTATGAAAACCATAAGGATCTTTTTAGGGTAGTCACTGACTATATTTCTCTGTGCTCTGGAGCACAAGACAGAAAACAAAGCACCAGAAAAAATCTCCACACTATGTTAAAAAAAATAATCTGGCAGAGAATATCAAGGATTGTCTCTTGTACAATTGCTACATAATACTTTCCATATCTGATTTCCAATTCATAGTCTTTATAATGTGGTGGAACAAATAGACCTAAGAGAAGATAACATTTATTCTCATCTATTTCATATTACTTTCCAGAAAGCTATCTAAATTAGAGCCTTGTCTAGAGATTTTCTGAAAAAGATACTCTGTAGTGTAGCAGAATCAGACTGGAATTGGTTCATCTCATAGTTCTCTTCTTATTTGGGCTATGGAGAGATGTAAAATATAAGATAAAAAATTCTCCCTGTACCAGTCTCAGTAAGAACTCAATAAATGAGAGTTAATATAAATGTGAGGTGTTTGAGAAGTCCCTTTGCTTCCAAGAATTCTCAGCATTCAGTCTACACCTTATAATCCAATAATCAGCCTCTTCCAGAGAAATCTGGTCAAAGACTGCCAGAGCTAGAAGTCCTTCTGAAATGGTTTAATATCCATTCTTCACTTTTTAACCTGTGGACCTATTTAAGGCTTCTCAGCCATTGTGGTTCATTCAAACTAATGGGATTCACAGGTATGTTTTCAGGGCCAGTGAGATAAGGCGGGGAACCATCCGAATGGAAACTAGTGTAGTCATTCAACAAAAGCAAGTCTGTGAACAAACTCTTAGGTCTATTATTAACATAGTGATATTAATTGCATGAACTGCAACCCAAGTTCGCTAACTTTTAGATCAGTTCAGTGTTCTCTTGCTGAATCTTAAAACACAGATCTTAAAAAAGAGGTAAATAGGACAATCAGAAAGAATAACAGACTTTAGACCACTGGTGTTTAAAGGTATTAACTCAAACAAGTTAATTGTAGCAAGCAGTGAATAGAAAGGCAGTGTCTTTTCTTTTAGAATTTGACTTTCACTTGGATCTCGTCTTCTACACTATCAGCAAGCTATCGATCCTCCTTACCCCTTACTTTTCTCAACTAAAATGAGGGCGATTCAGTGCCCAACTCTTAGGGTTATTGTGAAGAATTGATAGTACATCCAGACATTTCACCATCTTTGTAAAATAACAAGTTTTCAATGAAGGTTATTAGTTATAGTTATTCTGCAACTATTTATAGATAAAACTGCCATAATTTGTCACCCACACTGGGACACTTTTGAGAGTGGCAGGTGGTGCTATTATTAGTAATTACCTTGGGACAAATAGCATAAAATATAGCATATGTCAATGCTTTCAACAACCTTGCTTTATGTAAGAAAGCGGATTCTTAAAGGTGCATTACATAATACTTGTGACCTTACACACAAGGTCTGGAAAGTTATGAAGAATAGGCCAGATTCAAGATGGACAAAAAGTATGGTGCTGCCTTCTCCAAAAATTCTTTGAGAAAAAAAACAAAAAAAATTTAAAAGGAGATATGTTTTTTCACTGTACTTACACTTTAACAAATATCTTTCTTAAATTTAAGTCTGGGAAATATACTTTAATTTTTAAAAATAGAAAATTTCCATTAGTTACCATCAAAAACATTTTTGCACTCCATTACAGAACCTTTGGGCTTGCCAAACTTATACATCCGATAGTCTCTAAATTAACTATTTTGTAATATAAATAGTATCTTTGCTGCTGAAGAGCACAATATACATAAATCTAAAGAAGAAAATATAAACTTATTTTCTGAGTCATCTCTTTAGTTAGTCATCTGCCCAGGAACACGCTTATCTTCCTTTGCATTTTAGACAGAATGTTAAGGAGAACAAAAGACCAAGTTTTATTCCATTCTGCTCCACAGTGCTCCATTTTGTTCCACAAACATTTATTGGAAGTCCACAATATGCCGGCTCTCTCTCCTATAAAATTCAACTTTTTCTTTAATATAAAAGGTGGTAAAGCTAAATGGGCAAATTCATTAGACAAATAGTATTTTAAAACCTATTTGTATGATGGACATTAATTCGTCAAGAATTTTTTTATTAGCAACCTTCTTTTCATCAGCAATAGTAAAATTATGTATAATACAACATTTGCATATTCAATATATTTTTGAAATCATTTTGTTGGGGGCTCATATGCTTATCCCAATCCATCTATCCATCCATTGCATATCAAGCACATTTGTATATTTGTTGCCCTCATCATTCTCAAAACAGTTGCTTTCTACTTAGCCTATGATATTTGTTTTTCCTGGTTCCCCCTCCCTCATGAACTTTTGATAATTTATAAATTATTATTATTTTGGATATCTTACATTGTCTGATGTCTCCCTTCACCCATTTCTTTGTTGTCTGTACCCCAGGGAGGTTATATGTAGATCCTTATAATCTGTTCCCCCTTTCTACCCCATCTTCCCTCCACTCTTAATGTTTACACTGGCATGAATTAAAACAATTATAAATGTGCATTGTAATCTCAACAGAATCAGCTTCTTTAGTTGGATATTTTTGTTTTGTTTTATTGTTTCTTGCTTTTATTTTGTATAATGGGAATTCATAACATCAATTCTGGTGCTAGGGTACATATGGAGACTGTATGTGAATGGATATATTATTGCCAAACCACTACACTGTATAATACCAATAGACTTTCTCACCTGCTTAGCCTAATTTAATGTCCCTTTTAATTTCTATCAAATACAAAGATCTGCTTCTACCATTTAAATGTTTCTGTCTGATCGTATAATAAAGTATCTTGGACCTGTCATGTAAGCAGAATTCATAAGTGAAATCATGAATAGAAGAGAAGACTCACCTTCACTGTTGACAACATTGTGCTTCCAAGTAGCCAGGGTCCGGTTTATTTCAACTTTTTGGTTTTTCTATCTTGCCTCTTCACCTACCGTCCCATGGAAGCAGAAAAAAATTGAAATATTATATGTTCACACATGTAAGCATCCTAAAGGCATTCCCATATGGAATATCAATTCAGTTCATGGAAGATTTAACAACAGCAGCATTTGTCTAATATACTCCAAACAAAATTAATTATCCATCCACTATTTTATACTTAAGTGCTTTTAACATTCTGTTTTAGAAAAACAGTTTAACTTTAAGTAGCATTCTAGTTATGATCAATCTCTCCTGAGGAAGATTTTTATGAGACTGAGTGAAGATAATGACAACCATTACTCATTTCCATTAGCATAAGGCATGAGGCACACTACAATATTTATAAGCAGCTAAGATATGGCAGTAAAATATGAATTCCTATAACTTAGGCTTCTGATGATAATTTTGCAAAGTGAAACTAGTCTAAGTCTGGTCATAGTTTATTCAATAGCTCGTTCATCATAAGACATAATTGTTTTCCACCATAGTATGAAGCTTTATTCCCTGTATCAACCAAAAAATAACTGGTCACACTACTTAGTGATTGTCTAATTAATGTTTATGAGCTCCTTTTACACCTGGAATTAGTTGGTGAATAAACTCTAGGAAGCCATTTGAGAACCAAGTTTAGTGGAACCTCAATTACTAATAAAAATTCCAGGATTATTAGAGCATAGAGAGTAGGGTATATGGAGCATGGATTGATACTAGGTTGTCCTGGTGGCAAAGATAGGGAGGCACTAACTGCAAGGTGGGGAAATCAAACTCCGAAAACACTCAGAGGGAGAAAGGTCAGGCTGTGCAGACTGACAGCCTCAGAGAGCCACTAGAGGGTCCCCGTGAGTTGGAACCCACACGCTGACTGATGTGGTCCCTCTCCTGAGATGGGTCCTTTAGGATGAAGGGTCCCAAAGCCATGAGATGAAGTCTCTCTGTTCTTCTGTCTGAGGGGCATTCTGGTTGTACCTCCTCCAAGCTGGCTTGTTCCTTCTCCTTGCACCCCATGCTAACAGTCATTGACAGAACCACAATTCAAATGTGTCAATTCTTCTTGGGACTTCATTTTTACTGTCCAGTGTTGCATACATATGAGGCTTACATAGCAAAGGGTATCATGTGTGGATATATAAAACTACATATATACTACATTTTATTCTAATATTTAAAAATCCCGGTATTTCTGACAGTAGGGCAATTAATTAATATTATCCCCTTTGACACTGATGGAATGTGACACAATTGGGTACAGTGGTGGTGTGGGGTGGAGAAGAGATAAGAATCGAAGAAATGAAATATAATGATATTTTCATGTGATGCATATTATTTTCAAATGCTGGTGAACATTGCTTTATAAAGTTGTCTTTTTCTCTCCCCTCCTATGGCTTCACATATCAACATGCAGATCAGAAAGTGGGACAAATGAGATGGCAAACGTAAGAGCCATCGAATATTCTTCACATCTCCCTATCAGGAACACAACTGAGAAATGATAAACTTAGCCTGTGGTTGTCTGAAGTTTAAAGCTGACTGGTTTTGATTATAAAGCGAAGAGTCTTCCACTTTTTAGCTTATTTCATTTGGTGTGTCTTCAACACCTTTTCACAGAAAGGTATTCATTACAATTGATTTGTATTCAATTATGTTAGCACTACAGTTTTATGATTTATAATAAATAAAGGTGGCTCGGTGGTGTCACACAACAGTAAGATGCTTGTAGCAAAGCATCTGACCTATTTTTATGATACTTTTAAAATGTGTCATTTACTTGACATTAAAACAAAGTGCACTGTGACCTCACTGGCTCTACTCTAGGTAGTATTTGAAAATACTACATCAACTTCTAATACTTATAAGATAATAAATTTCTCATTTTGCTTGAAATTACACATCCAGCAAGCATGTTTCCTAGTTATTTTATGGCCAATTTTCATGTGCCAAAAATTAGGGCAGAAGGAAGTGTTATAACAAGAATAATTTTTTATACTGAGGTACATGGTGATATATTTCAGAAAATTAAGCATTATGAACAAGGTTTGGGTTTGATTATGCTAATGTTATAAGGCATATATCACTGATGTTAAATATAGCCCAAGCTATTTGGAAGCACTTGTGCTTTATGTTACACTTTCCTCCTCTATTAATGTCACAATAAGTGTAGATTAAGAACAGTACAAGGAAGAATACTGAATATAATTTATGCATGTACCCTCCACAAAGGTAAAATGGGAGACAGAGTGAATAATCCATCAGGTTATTTTGGAAAATATCCAAAATTGGGGTTGCTCATAAACTCAATAGATAATATTTATTTTTAAACTTTACTGTTTTAAGGTAGAAACAAACAAACCTTGTAAAACTACCTAATTAAACAATTTGGAGGCTGGGCAAATTTATGGAAAATAGAAAATAAACAAATAATCTTTGAAAGTCTAACATAAGAACATGATTAAGTGATTTAAGTTCTGGTAAGATCTGAATATCTTTCTGACAGAACAAATATATGCAACATTAAAGATAGTATAAAATGGATATTCTATAGGATATAAACATGTGCCAGAAAGGATCATAAAGTCTAAAACACACACCAAAAAAAGCATAAAACTGTGAAGTCCTTGGTTCTCAGCATATCTTCTGTCCTAACCCTCTCTCCAGGAAAGCTGTGTCCTTCAATTCACATGTCAAAGCAGCATATTGGGCATCCTGGAGGGACTTAAATCATATTTGTTTGTTCTTTTAACTCTTTGAGTCTGGGGGGACACAAACAGAAGCTCAAGGAATCAAGATCAGGGTTGTAGGATGATGGGTAAAACAGGTTGAGACAGGATGGTGTGGTGGTTAAGCACTGGGATGCTAACTTCAAGGTCAACTGTTGACCACCATACTCTGCAGCAGACAGAGACTAGACTTTCTAATCCAGTGAAGAGGTGCAGTCTTGCAAACCCACTCGGGGGCAGTGTTGGAGCTCAATGGCAGTTAGTTTGATTTTTGTTTCAAACATTATTCAAGGATTTTTTTCTCTAATTTTTTTTACTCTGAGCTTCATTTTGAAATTTAAATCCACAAAAAGCATAACCATCAAGACTGCATGGGGGTTTAAAATTTCAATTTTAAGGTTTGTTTTCATGTGTTTCATACATTGATGGGAATGAAGAGGAAAGAAAAGCTATCATGTTTAGGAAATTATAATCTGAGAAGTTGAATAATCACAGTTTGATACTGTTTGTGTAGTTTACCATCAGGGAAGATGCCCACTAAGATGCTGGCATTCTTTCACTGCATTTACTCATTCTGCATGCTGCGCTCACAATCTGAGAAGCGGGATTTATATGCAGAAGAATGTGGCGTCTGCATAGGAAGAAGGCTTTTTAATAATCTTTGATAGGCAGAGGATAAAATTTTCCTTGCTAAAAGCTAGGAGGACTTGAAGCACTTGCTTCAAGACCAACATTTGCGGTCTTCAGTATGGATTACAACTCATTCTAAGGAAAACTGAAACTCTCACAACTGAACCATTAGAAAATATCGTGATAAAGGGAGGGGAGATTGAAGTCGTAAGAAATTTTATTTTGTTTGAATCCACAGTGTTCATGAAATCTGCAGTCAAGGAATAAAGGCTGTATAGCATTGGGCAAATCTGTTACACAAAACCTCTTCAGAATGTTGAAGAACAAGGATGTCACTTTAAGGACAAGGCGCACTTAGCCATTGAACATTGAATAAGGAAGATAGAAGGACAGATACATTGGAATCATGGTGCTGGTGAAAATACCAGAAGACAAACAATCTATCCTGGAAGAAGCAGAACCACAATTATCCTTAGAGAGAGCATGGTGAGACCTTGCTCAGACACGTTGGACATGTTCTCAGGAGAGCGAAATTGGAAAGAGAGATCATGCTTGCCAAGTAGATGGTTAGGATAAAAGAAGACATTTGATAAGATGGATTGACACAGTGGCTGAAACAATGGACCAGGCAGTGCTTCATTCTGTTGTGCATAATGCAGCTATAGTTGGAACAGATTTGATTACAGCTCACCACTAAAACCTTATGGTCAGATGTTCAGTCCCACCAGCTATTCCTCTGGGGAGAGATGCGGGCCTCGCTCTGGTGAAGAATTACAGCCTCAGGAGCTATGCAAGCAGTTCCACTTTGTCCTGTAGTGTTGCTCTGAGTTAAAGTTAAGTTAATGTCAGGAAAAGTTGTGGGTTTTATATTGTTAGGTGACTGAGTTTGTTCTGATTCATAATGGGGAGGGTAGGATAGTGTGAGTGAGATGAAAGCTATCTATGAGTTGGCATCAGCGTGATGGCAGTTGGGTGAATTATATTATGCAAATAATTTAAGAATTAGGGTATATGTACTTTTATAAATTGGTAAGTCTATTGAAGTAAAAAGACTGCTTAACTAGAAAATCAAAAAATTAAAGTACTTATATGTCCACATTGCTAAAAACAAATTCAACTTCTGAAAAAAGGAAAATCCTTTCCAATTTAATATTTACTAAATATTATGAAATAATTTATCTCAAAAAATAAGCATGCTCTGGAAACACCGTGAAGGCTATCGAAACCATTTCTCTTTTGGTGCAGACATTGTAGACCTGATGCATGCCCTCTTTCCATCACTCTGGCCTGTGTTTATAGGCCCTTCTTCTGCCGACACGGAGACAGGGACGCAGGGCAGTTCAGGGGAAATCATTTCATAACAAAATACCTGCATTTGCAAATTAGATGTTCTATCTTACATATGATAGCAATATTTTATTAACTGCTTATGGTTTAATACAGGAGCACACTTGACTTGCTATACATTTGAGGTGCAGAAGTACAGCAGTTAGTTAGCCAATAACCTGTGAGAATACTAGAAAATAAGGTGTTTAACATCGATCAGTTCTCTCACTGTATTAATGAAGATTCAAAAAGTAGAATGAAATTCAGGAATGAGGTTTGAACTAGAAACTGAATAGGCTATTGACTTTGAAAGAGTTGTTTTCTTTTTCAAAAAATTCAAACCAAACTATCTGCCAGCAATTCAATTCTGACTCTTTGCAACCGTACAGGACAGGGTAGAACTGCCCCCTGGGGTTTCAGAGGCTGCAAATCCCAGGGCTATGACAGCCTCCTTTTGCTCCCACGGAGGCGCTGATGGTTTCCAACTACCGACCTTGAGATTAGCAGCCCAAGTGTAATCCACCACTCCACTAAAGGTCCTTTGTGGGGAAAAGAGATACCAGATTTTCTGCAGAGGGTAATCCAGTGGATTAATTATACTGCAGGACAATCTGTACTGATTTGCATGTATTTCTCCAACATTAAGTTTGTGAAAAATTGAGTGCTTCTGGATCCTTGCAATGTATTATTTTTAATAAAAGTAGACAGGGAAAATTTTATCCAAATAGCAAAAATTTTTCAGATGACTATTCTCATGCTGGAATGGCTGTTCTCAGTGCTAAACAAAAATATTTTGTAAAGAAAGGTAAACTCTTGATCCATTTAATTTAAGATCAGATACTTTGGAATCTTTTTCTCAAAATGAAGAGCCGAGCTAAATTATACTTTAAAACTTTTGAGTCTAATACAACTTTTATTTAAGATGAGATGAAAGGGCTGAGGTAAGTAATAGAAAACTATTTTCATTTTTTCTTTGTAAAAGTGTGAGTCATCCAATTTTCTTTATTTTAAAGTTCTTGCAATCATAGATGATAAAAAATAAGGTGACTCTAATTTTGATATATTTCAAATGAAAATGGAAATAATTTCTTTTGCTGAACACTTGTACAGAAGCACACCAGTTAACCAGACATCTGTGTGTAATTGTCTTTTAAATTTAATTGATTTTTGACATTTTGAAGTACTGCTTAAGGAGATCTAGTGGTGCATTGGTTAAGGCTGCTAACCAGAAAGTTGGTAATTTTAAGGAGAAAGATTATGCAGTCTGAGTCCATAAAAACAAACAAACAAACAAAAATATCCAAAGTCATTGCCATGGAGTTAGTGCTGAGCATAGAGATTCAACAGGACTGAGTAGAACTGCCCCTTTGTGCTTCTGAGACTCTTTATGAGGGGGCAAAGTCCATCTTTTCCCTAAAAAGTGGCTCATGGTTTTCAGCTGGTGACCTCCTGGGCTACAGCCTGACTGTTACCAGGTTTCTGCCTGGAAGTCTTATCAAACAGTTCTGTTTGGTCGTGTAGGGCTGATATAAGTTGGAATCAAATCCATAGCAATGGACTTAATCATTGCTATTAAATTAAAACATTTTATTAGGAATTAATCCAGCCATCACAACATTCCACAGTTCAATCACATGAGCATTGCTGTACAGGCACTGTCACAATCAGTTTTAAAACATGTGTTTCCTTTTTTGAACTCTCTGATTTCAGCTCCCCTTACTCCAGAACCTCCCCTGTAATATAGCCCAGGAACCCTTACTCTAGTTGCTATCCCTATACTTTATCTATTTTAAAGTTCTTGTAAACATAGATGATTGAAAAATAAGGCAACTCCAATTTTCATATATTATAAATTAAAATGGAAATGATTTCACTAATTTCTGGGTTTCATATACAGAAAAACATAGGAAAACACATAACAGCAAGCCAAGAAAGGTACTAACAAGGACAAAATACAACAGAGACAAACCCAGAACATGGAAAGCAAAAGAACTCACAGCAGTTTTAATTCCACTATTTTTTGACTAAAAACATAAAACATATCAATGGATATATAGCAAGTTTAGTATGTACTTTTGTAATCATTAGAATTTTAATTTTGGGTAGTTGCATGTATAATTGACATCATAGTGGGATACAAGTTGGGCTGTTAACCCCAAGATCAGCAGTTCCATCCTACTATTCAGTCTGTGGGAGAAAGACGAAGGTGTCTGCTTCCCAAAAGATTTATGGTCTCAGAGACCATAGGCATCAGTTCTCCTATGTCCCATATGAATAGGGCTACTTGATGACAGCGATTTTGGTTCTCACACCAGTATGATATTCTTTAAGGAATTTAAAATTATGGTATGTCTTGAGGAGACATCAAAATATTAAGGGTTAAGATTACATGTATCCACCACCATATACACTTTAATACTTATGAAAGAGACTGGTTGGTGACTTGGAGAAGTTATTATATCAGCTCATGTTCTATTAGAATTCATTTGACCTTGGACAAAACCTTTAAATATTCTGAAATGTTTTTCTTATCTTTACAATGAGCATAGGGATGTACACCATTTTTGTTACAATTTTACTGCACTAGTTAAATAACATAAAAATGGTAAAATAAATCAATGACTATATATGTACAAGCATACACAGATACATGTATGTATCTTCAAATCTTCATAGCAAAATGGAATTGAAAGACAAAGGAATTCTTCTATGAACTCACTGGAGCTTTCTTTATACATAGCTTCAACATCAGCAGTTAGAAACCACCAGCTGGTCCCTGGGTGAAAGAGGAGGCGTTCTACTTGTGAAAAGAGAGGCAGTCCCAGAAAGCCGCAGATGCAAGGCCATTCTGACCTGTGGGATTTTTCTGAGTTGGACCCAACTCAATGCCAGAGAGTTTGGTTGAGTATATTAGTGTCTTACAAATAAACCAATATATTTCACATATACCATCACGTTGTTTTAGCTGTATACCCATTTGCTTGCGACTTGCAGGGACCCTATGTGACAAAGTAGGGCTGTCCCATAGAGTTTCACAGTCTGTAATCATTAAAGCAGTGATTCGCCACCTGCAGATCATGACCACTCTCTCACAAGGCTCACCTAAGACTTTTGGAAAACTCTTACCCCAGTTGTCTTAGGAGCCAAGACACTGCTCCAGGAGACTCCACCACGTGCAGATACACCCACATGTGAGTACCCAGTGTGAAGACTGTTACTCAAGCTGCACCATGCATCAAGGCAAAGCTTCACTTAATTGTCATTAGAAATAGATATTTCACAATATGGACTTAAATATTGCCTTTATGATGAATTACTATGTTTTAATTATGCTTAATTTGTAACAATGAAAATATATCCTGCATATTAGATATTTACATTATAATTCCTAACAGTAGCAAAATTACAGTATGAAGTATCAATGAAAATAATTTTATGATGGGGGGCACCACCACATGAGGAACGGTATAAAGGGTCATGGCATTAGGAAGGTTGGGAACACTGCTGAGGAGGAACCAATGGCCAAGTCTTTTCAGCTGCAAAGCTGCTGGTGAATTTGAACTCAGGGCACTTTGCTTATCAGCCTCGCAGTTCGTTCATAACATAGCAGGACAGAAAATATTAGAAAGCAAGAACATACAGATGACTTGAGAGATATTTATGCCATTAATTATATTTGATAAAATCCTCTCATCAGTTTGAAGCAACACAGTAGTTGAAATATAGTAAAATTAGCCCTTTATCCACAGGGTTCCAATTTTTGAAAATAAAATTGCAAAATTAAATTTTGCCATTAAAAAAAAGTCTGACTGCTTTCTTGGACATCTTTCAACCAAGATACTGCTCTTCTTGGCATTTTTCTTGATGTATCAGCTAGCAGGATGTTTAAGTCAGCACACTCTTTAGGATCCATGGAATACATTTCTGCAATAAATTGTCATGTGGTCAAATCCTTCCTTTTTGAACCAGTTTCTGTTAGACTCAGACTGACATTTCCATTCTCATTTGTAGATTAAAGGTCAGTGTTTCCTTGGGATGACCAATTGGTAGACTGACAGTGGGACATTATGTGAATTCTATATATCTTTTGGATATTGCTTAAAATATACTAACATCTGGGACTTAATTTCGGAGATAATTCATGGTCCTCTCTTATTTCTGAGAAATCAAATCTCTTCCTTACCAGGTTTTAATTATTATTTTTTGTAATAGTCAATGGTAGATATGTGCTTCATAATCTAAACACAACAAACATATGCTTACTGGGAACACTTACAGGTAGAACCATGGGGCAGTGGTAGCATTCCTCTACTAACCAAAAGGTCAGCAGATCAAACCCACTCAGCTGCACTGCAGGAGAACAGATCTGGCCTTCTGCTCCTATACCATAAGTAGTGAAAACTGGAAAACTCCATGGGGCAATTCTAAGCTGTCCTATGTTTTTGCTTTGATACAGAATATATTGAAAAGTAACAGGTTTGGGTTTATAGAACTAAGGGTTGTAGCAGGGTCTATTCACACCGCTGATTCCGCACCACAATATGTAAAACTCCTAACTACATAGTTAAGATATAGGCTAAAGAAGTATATGTCTCTAATTATACTCATAAAACCACTTGATAAAAAATATTTGGATGTGCCCTTAGTTCATAGTTCATAGTACTGCTAAAGGTCCTAGAAGTATGTGACATCCAGTAACGGGAATTCTCATTAAAGCACATATGAATTAATGCATGGATAGACTGGAGCACATGTTTGTTTTTTATTCAAAATTGCACACATAAAAATATCCTGAACTTAAAAAAATATACTGGTAGAAGTGGCAAGAAAATTGTTCTGAATCTCATAAAAATTTCAGATAATTGAATATTTTTATTTGTTGCAAAGAGTGTGCATATTTTTAAATTTCTAAGTTCATTGGCTTGAATGATAAGTTGCACATGATGTTGATTTATGATACTTCTTAGAAGTTCCAGGGTAATATATCCCTTTAAGAATGTAAGGACTGACTCAGTCATTGCTTTTCATTTACCTATATAATTTCACAAGGAACCCGGATATGTAGCTGTTCCACATGGGGCTGTCATCTGCATGGTCCAGCAGATCGAACCTACCATCAACTCCCTGGCCAAAAGACTGGATTTTCTGCTCCCGCAAACAGGCACTACCTCAGAAAGCCACCGGGGGTCACAGTGAGTCAGTAATGACTTGATGGCAGTGAGCTTGATTTATATAATCACATTGTTCCTACTGGGTTTTTGTTAACCTTCTAGATATATTTTTGTCTTATTTTTTAAAAATTTTGTTGCCTTTTTACAGCTATTAATTTTCCTTATGTGTCTGTTCCACTTCAGTCTGGTATTCCAAGTTTAAGATAAATTTTAACCTTGTGTACCATGTACATTGAACACGATATAATACATGAAAAAGTCATTTTTTATTTCGACATGACACAAGTTAGGATAAATCAATGCAACAGCGCATGCTACCCAAAACCCCACCCACAACTACCTCATCATGCTCCTAGGTTTCCAAGGCTGTGCCTCATTCCATCGTAGAGAGCCTCATCTCTTCCTCAGGAAGCTGCTGGCCTCGAACAGCAGCCTGGCAGCGAGCAGTCCGGTGGGTGCTCACTCAACAAATTAAGTGACATCAGTTTCTAGTTTATTTGCATTTTTCCATTGCAGTTTTGTGCTTTTTAATATTATTTATGATATCTCAACTCCCAAAGGCTGAATTCTGTATTCAGAGAAACACGTAGCCAATTTAGTTGATATGGAATAGATTTTGACATTAACTGGTATTGCAAGTGATGCTGATAGGTGGGCAAATATAGTTAGTTATAATATATTTAGAATTTAAAGTTATTGGGCAAGAATTGCTTACTAAAAAACCTGGGGAAATTAGATCTTCTGAATACTTTAATTTATGCATATGTGTTTAGAAACTTATCAACAAATGTTAGCACCGAACTTGGAAATATTTGTTTTATTAGAATTTTTTCCAATTCCTTTTCATTATATTTAAGAATGATATATACCACTTCAAATTTCAAACTGCTAAGGGTTTTTAGCAATGCTGCAAGATGGAAGCCTGCCAAGTTGTAGAGATGTTTTCACTGTGATTACATCATTTTATTATCCAACACTTTGCCCAGGGATGTTCCAGTTCGTTAGTTCTCCACTGGCCTCAGTTTTCCCATTTATAAGATGGGGGTAGAATAGAAATTATAGAGTAATTGAGAAAATAAATCTGTAGAAATTCCTAAAAATGGGTTATGCTGTACTTTGGTATGGATTGTACCAAAATGCCAGGTTGGTTTCCTGTTTTACCCTTGATTATTTCCATGTGAGCAGTATGTATGGTCTCCGTGAGTTCCTCAATATTTGAAGGGTGGACAATTTCGACTTTCCTTTTCATGCAGGTCTTGGGACCAGTTGGTCATGGCTGAAGAAACGAAACAGGAACAGAACAGAATTCTTACAATTCAGTGACTGAAAAAATGCGAGATTTGAAAGAAGTTTCTTTCAGGAGCCTCATGGATGAGATTGGATTAAATGCAGGACTGAAGAGAACAGCATGCATCAGCCATCTTCTTGAATCCCTGCTTCCTGTTATGTAAATTTGCGCTCACTTTGAAACAATCAAACCAAGTCCTTGAGTTGTTACCAACTCCTATTGACCTTTTAAGACCAAGTAGAACTGCTCCCCCAGGATGGAAGGGTGTCAATCTTTACGGAAGTGGACGCCTCCAACGTCCTGAGTCTCTGCTTGGCTGGTGAGTTTTGACAGCAGCTATGTGCCTTAACTACTACCATAAATTGCGCCTGTTTGGACTGACCTACAAATCCTTCCCACACAGTTAGGAATGACCGGAGACCTGTCTGTACAGTATGTGGAAACATTCTTGTAGCAGCTGACCGGCTGAGGTTCGGTGCTGCAGAGGCCCTTCCGACCCAAAGTTTCCCTGTGACACACGGTGTGAAACACTGCCCGGCCCCGGGCCACGTGCAGACTCCTCTTGCCTTCACAGACTCCACTGTCGCCTTCAGTCCACCTCGTGGAGGGTCGTCTTCTTCCTCAGTGGTGCCCGCCCAGTCACGTATGATGTCCTTCTCCAGGACATCACTGGTTACTGGTAGACACTGAAAAATGTTTCCTTCTGAATCAAGCAATGAGTTTTTTTTTCTTTTACTCTGTTCTAAAATCTGCATTCATTGAAAATTCTAAAATGGTACAAATTCAAATTATGCTGCAAATTGATTTGGATGATCTAAGTGTACTTATGGAAAACAGCGTTCATTTTTAAGAGCCAAGGAAACAATTAATCTGGGAGAAGATCTACACACACTTCTAAGACGTCAAGGTATCGTGGTGGCACAGGGGATTAAGCACTGGCCAGCTAAGGGCCAGGGAGGCAGTCCAAACGCACCGCTGCTCTGTCAGGGAAGGTGGGGTCTACACCTGAACGGGGCAGTCTCAGAGACCACCTGGGGTTGTACTCAGTCTCACAGAGCCACCATGACCTAGAGTGGACTTGAAGAAGTAGGTGTGGATTAAAAAAAAATGTTTTCTCTGATTTGACTCTATATTTTATAGTTTTATGAGCAGTTGCTATTATCACCAGTTTACCAATAAGAAAACTGAGGTTCCGAGATGTATTCTTGCTCACATTCTACAGCGTGTACTTTGGATTAAACTTTCGTAATAGAAGACAAATTCAATTTTCCACATAAAATTCAAATATATGGTAATTGATGTCAACTCAGTTTTGCACAAAGAACCAAAATGTAGCTGACTATGAAAATTAAAATTACATATACATATTCATTGGAATCCTATTTCAATTGAATAAGTAATAAAGAAGCGAGGAAAGAAGAAAAGAAGTAAATAAGAAAGGGATAGGAAAAGAAAATCACCAGGCGTGTAACCTGCCCCCTGAGCAGTTATCTCTGTGTAGCAGGCCTGGAGAGATCCTCGGTTGGCATGATCACAGTTACACCGAACATTCTATTTAACGTGTATGAGGAACTTTTTAACCATGAAAATATATACAAATGCAAATGCATAGCCCTGTAAGTTCCTGGTGGTGCAGTGGTTTGTGTTGGGCTGCTTACTGCAAGGTTGTCTGTTCAAACCCAGGAGCTGCTGAGAGGGAAAAAGATGAGACTGCCTGTGCCTGGCAAGGATACAGAGTTTCAGAGATGCTATGGAAGAGTTCTGCTTTGTCTGTGCAGCCACTATGTGTCAGAATCATCTTAGTAGCATTGTCTACATACTCCTAGCTCTCCTTTACACACACACTTTTTCTGAAAATTCTGTCGTGATTTACTATTTACATGTACCCTGATGATGTTTTCACTATGAATAAAATTGATATTAAAAAATTAGATCAATTTTACTTAACTTGAATTTATCAATTGCCACGGTTTTTCTGATTAAAATGTGTCATTACTTATTTTTAAATGTTTAAAAATATTAGAAAACAGACAAATGTTTCCACTGACCTCATTTTGACTCAGTAACCTGATAGGAAAAATTAGAACTGTCCCTGTGGCTTCTGAGACTGTAACTCTTTTTAGGAGAAGACAGTATTATCTTTCTACCATGGAGACTAGTGGCTTTGAACATCTGATCTTGTGGTTAACAGTCCAAGATGTAACCACCACACAATATGTAATATAATTTACATTATTAAAACCAAACATATAATATAATGTGAAGTATCAAAACTAACTCTATTACATTTAGATAACCTGTGACTATATAATCTTTTCTGTTTAAAGGCCTTTAAAACTTTCAAGGTCATTGGTTTAAAGGCATCAGCTGTCCCAAAGTAGAAAGATGACATTGTTTGCTCCTGTTAAATTTGGAGTCTTCAGAAAGCTGTATTGAGTTGGAATTGACAGCAGTGTTTTCTTTTGTTTGTTTGTTTGTTTTTGCTTGATCTTAATGAAAGCCATACCATAAAGTAAATTTATTTCTAATGTTTTTGGCTTATATTTAGAAATATTAGAATAGTTATAGGCATATTTTCACCAATTACATATCCTTAGGCTTTATCATTTTAGAAAATCCATTTCTTTTGAAAAGTTGTTATATACAAATAACAATTTGTCCCTTTTAACTAGATATGACTTTTTCTTTTTCCAAATTTTAAATTTACAATTTACATGTATTATTTTTGAAATTAACAAATTAAAGATGTGTGGATAAATGTCACCCTTGGTTTGTCTTCTTACCTTTATATAGCTACTTGGAACAATGAAAGAAGACCTTGCAGAGGGAGGAGCAAGATAGTATAAGAGACAATGAAAGTTGTCCTCATGCCAAAAGAGTGGCAAGAAAATAATAGATATGTGTGAAGTATGATGGTAAAGGATACAGAGTACAGGGAACATTCTCACATTCATGAAGGTTGTCCTGAGAGACACTCGAATTAAGAGAAACTGGCTCCCATAGAGGCTCTCAATAGTTTCCAAATTTCTTGTGAAAACACATCACACACTATGTGCCGCTGTAAATTATAAAACACTGTGGAACATGAACTTGAACAAAGTTAGACAAGAAGTTTGAGGTAGTTATATTTCTGTGAAGGTAAGCAAAAAAAAATATTTCGACAAGGGTTCGGTATAATCATACACACACACAGAACTTTATTCCACATCCTATGGATAGTTACTGATAAGTTCTCTCAGCAAAATACTTGTCTCAGTTTTATTACTAAGTCTTCAAAAAGAATCCCAATCAAAACTGTCCTCTGAATGGGCCTGCTGGGTTAATTATATTCAAGGTAGGGAGGTCAGCTTAACAGATGATGGACTTTGTTACTGAGGTATGTCCAAAGACACAGGAAAGCATAGACGTTTGCTATGAAAGACTTTAAGAAAACTGGAAAGTACTTTGGTGAGAAAAGTTTCCAGGAAAGTGGCACTAAGACACATGCATGCATGCACACATGCACGCACACACAGCCTATACTGATATATCTGCTCATTCTTTGTGGGTAGTAAGAGCTGTCCTACTGAGGGAGAAAGGAGCAATGGGCTGTACTGTCTCCTTTGATGAGGATGATGGTTGCTCCGTGGGAGGTAGGGGTAGAAAAGCTAGGGAAGAGAAGATTCCTGGAGCTAGAAAAGTTTGGACTGTGGCATGCAAAGTCAATCATCTGAAGTGTAAATGTCCACCGAATTTACAATAAAAAAGCCTTGTCTGTTTCTTCCCTATAGACTGAGATGGTGGCTAAGAAACAGTAGCATCACATTTTATGTTTGCATTTAATAAAATTTCTTTGCTTTTGTAGCCGTACTTTTTACTTACCTTTGTATGGGCATGTATGCATGTATGTGTGTGCTGGTTAAGATTTTGTGGTAGTTACATAATCTGATGTCAAGTTGAGACTTTTATCCGTGAAGGGGTGGAATTTAGCCTTTTCATTCAGGTCGCAGCTTGATGATGTCATCTGGAGGCACTACAGAGATACTTAAATAGCTCATGTAGGCAGGGCACACTCACTCTCTATGAGACTTTGTAGTTGACGGGACACATGGAGCTACCCTAGAGCCCTGGAGCTAAGGAGTCACGTGGAGACAGTGCTGAGATGCTTGTACCACCACTGGATTCAAAAGACTTTCCACCCAGTGACCTGTGATCTTCCTGCATTTGGTGTCATTGTGTGTGTTGCATGAGTCTTAAGAATTCAGAGATTGGTATCAGACATATGGGCTAATACTGCACTTATAAACTTGATCTGGACTGGGCTGGGATGGTTTCTCAGTAGTCTATTGAGCTTGTATCTAAAGCTCTTTGTTATACACACGAGTGTATATGAATTTGTTTCTCTAGTCAACTCAGACTGGCATAGGTTTATTTAAAAAATATAAAGTGCTTTTAAGGAGCGTGTATGAATCAGAAAATATCTCTGGTTCTTTCAATTCCTCTCAAAATATAAACAATGAAGATGTTAAACAGCGTATAAAGTAGAATGAACATTTCTCCCTATTGTAATTGGTAGTCTTTTGAGTATCAATTAATGTGTTCTATACAATGAGATTAAGAAATTAATCCTGATGATGAACATAAAATACTGGTGCCTGTTGGTCAACAAGAACAGCAATCTTCCTATTAACTAGGATAATTTAATATGAAAATTGAGTGTGCAGAAAAAATGCCATCTACCATATTAGCAAACGGAAATGCTTTGTTTTTAAGTTGTATTTAACATTGAATAGTACCTTTATTTCTTGTGCTTGACACATAACTGCATAGTTTATACAAAGATATTTCTGGTTTGAAATTGACCCTTTTTCTTTAAAGCACAGTTCTGATTTATAGATAGAGGGATAAAAGCCTGAAATTGCTTTCATGCTTATTTAATCATGTGAATTTTGTTTTTTTCTTAATGTCAAAATGGAATTTAGATTATAAATGGACTCATTTGTTCTACAAAAGACTGTAGCCATGCTTTGTGACAAATGTGGGCTGCTTTCATCTGCATCTTTCTATGGAGTCAGAATATTTGAAAGAATGATGGATTTGGGAAAAGATCAGAGTAAAACCAAACTTCCAGTGAAGTTACTTTATTAGAATATTTTATTAGTCAATATCCCTCATTCCTACAGAATAGAAATTATGTTAGAGTTATATGTAATTTTAGATTCTCTTTTCAATAAAATTTCTTCAAAGTTTGATATTAGTAGGACATCTTAGAAAATGTGTGGGTATTCTGACTTTGTTTTAAATGTTATTTCTCCTACATTGTAATTGTGTACTACTAATTAAATTATTGCATTTTGACACCTTCACTATTAAATGGAGTTAATTTAAACATTCATTACATTGTTGCTGTTACTCTGCAGATGTTTTGTATAAAATTTTAATTCCCTGCCTCACAAGCGGATGTTTTAGTGGGTTACAAGGTAGTCTAACAAGTATTCTCAAAAACAGACCACAAAATAATTATTATTGTTTATAGTATACTTTTACACCAAAATAACATGTAAATTTTGTATAATATTTTTCAATGTTTATATATATTGGCAGCTGGACAGAGTTTTCAATAACAGACCCTTGGGTAGCGAAATTATCTCAGCCACAAAGAATAGGTACTGATGACTATCCTTTAGTCCTTTGAAAACCGACAGCATTCTATGTTACTAAAGTGGAAAGTAAACAAGAGAATGAAATACATACAGAGGAGAGGCAAGGAGAGAAGAGTTCTATAGTTGGAAGCTCAGATATTTAAAGGATACTGTGGTTTCCAAAACACAAGATTATGATTGCATTCTAAGTGAAGAACTAAAGGACCCAAAGTAATATTTTAATAGCAGAGTTTAAAAGAGAATTTCTTTTTAAAAAATCTGTAAATGTGTATAATAAGCATCCTCTGTCAAGTTTATTCAAAAGCTTTAAATGCTTCTATTGTTATTAAGCTAAATGGCCTTGGATCCATTAGCTAGCGAGAGTGAAAATTATCTAATTTTCATAAATATGAGTAAAAAGTACCATTTACTTTTTAACTGGCATCAAACTGATTCTTCCTTAATCATATTTGTTCATACTAATTTTTATGAGACAAAATACTAATGACTACTGAATTTTTGACCCCTTCATCTGTAAAATGGGATTACAATGCCTTTCTTATTTACTAATTTCATTATTGCTATTTTTAACAGCTTGTCACATAATACACACCTACCATTCAACAATTCTGTCACATAGTGAAATGTTGTAGAGTTATTACTACAAACAACTCTGCAACATTTTCTTCTTTCTTGTACTCATTGGTATTAGCTCACCCTGTCCCACAGCCTTCCTTGCTTTACCCCAAAAAAACCCTTCCGGTCAGTTACTCTTCCAGAAGAAACTCTTCCGCTATAGAGTTACTCATTCTGGACTTTGTATACAGAGAACATAGAAAAAACAAATAGACAAACACAACAGCAGCAAACAACAAAGTAAAGCAGACACAAACCTTAATTCAATAAGAAAGCAAAAAACATGCAAAAGTTGAACAATTGAAAAATGGGTCAAAAGGAAGATCTAAGGATAAGGTTAACATGCTCTTAAAAGCTTTTTTTGAAAAAAAGCAACAGCCATATGGTGCTTTTGGTAAAAGCTTACATGGAATACTAGGTTCTCATTTAACAACTTATCTACATATTGCTCAGTGATACCGGTTACATTTTTTCACAATGTCAGCATTCTCATTCTCACTGTTTTTATTTTGTTTTAATTTCTATTGATCTAACTTCCCTGTCACTCCTAAGTCTCATCTTTAGTCTAGAGTAATATTTAGATAATTATTTAGAACCATATGCTGCTTATGGGTGGTGTTATTTATTTTAGGAGTCAATAATCATGCACCTGAAAGGTGACTTCTCAGTGGTATGAATGTTGTGTTTAAAGGGTTTTCCAGGATGATAGTCTCCATGGTTTTCCTCAAGTCGAGCATTCCCATAAGACTGGCCTTGATGCAGACATTTGAGTGTGCTTTGCATTCTTCTTCTAGTCTAATCTAAGGCCATTGTGTCCCTGGCCAAAACGATCTACAGTTCTTTGGGTCTCAAGGAAAGTGAGGTGGTGGTTCAGGTAGCTCATTAGTCTTAGAGACTAGTTTCTTCTTAAACCCTTGAGTTCCTTCTTCCTATTTGCTTTAGTCAATTAGAGACTGACAGTTATATGATAGATGGCCACTTGCAAGACCCCAGATACTACTTATCCAAAGCATCTGCCTGGTCTCTTCAGAATCATTTCTGCAGCTGGTCCTCTGGGCTGCAACCCCCCTATTCAAAGCCACATTAATATCTCGTATACTATTGTCTATTGGTTCCTTAGGAAGTGTTACCTGCAGAATCTCATTATGCCATTCCTTATTGGAACATCCACAGTGGCTCCCAGTTATGTATCTCATAAAACATAACCAATATCCCACTTAAGAAGGTCGGGCATCTTCTTGCTTGAATCTCCAATCAATGCTCATGGAACCCACAGTCAAGAGATCAAAAGACACGTTACATTTGGCAGATTTGCTAGCCGGCATCTCACTAGAGTGTGGCAAAGTAGGGAGGTTATTTTGAGAAGTGAGATCCACCAGACCCAAGCCATGCTATTTCCTTCTTCTCATAGGCATGTGGAAGTTGGACATGGGAAAAGGAAGAGCACAGAAGACGCAGTGCCTTTGAATTGTGATGCTGGAGCAGAATATTGAAAGGGCTCTGGAAGAGGAACTGCCAGAGGACTGGTTGGAGGCAAGGAGAGTGAGACGTTATCTTACAGTCATTGGACATGTTGTCAGGAGATCATGATAAGGACATCATGCTTAGTCCAATAGAAAGGCAGCTAAAAGATGGAAGCCCCTCAAAGAGATGGGCTGGCACACTGGCTGCAACAATGCATTGGGACATAGAAAGAATGATGAGGCTGGTGTAGGACGAGAGGGCATTTCCTCTTGCTCTGCACAGGGTCACCCTGGATCAATATTGACTCAATGGCACCTAGCATCATGGCCTCATTTGACATGCCTTTCCAGACATAACCTATAGTGAGTGCTTGCCTCAACAAGCTTTATGGAACCCATACTTTCCCCTCAAACACTTCCTGAACTTTTCCAGCTGCAAGAATTGGAGTCCCTGGCTGATATGAACAGTTACGGTACTTGGCTGCTAATAGAAAAATAGGAAGCACCATGAAAGAAAAGTCTGGCTGTCTACTTCTGAAAAATTAGTCCTTGAACATTTCCTGGCACATACTTCTGTTCTGAACCTCATGGGGCCGCTATAGGTTACCGTGGATTCTGAACACCGAGTCATAGCGATGGTGGTAGAGTCTTCCCCCTTTCTCAGCTAGGCAAGATGCGTTTTCTTAATTCAGGTCCAAATTAGATGGCTCACTCAACCTCTTTCCTGACCACGTGTGGAGTCTCTTCTTGCTCTCCTGTAACCCACCTGACATGTCTTAAAGACAAAACTGCATGGCAGACTTTTGTGTAGTAGAAAGGGGGCGGGACAAAAGAGGAGAGCAATTGGAATTTTAGCCTTCTTTCCACCATTCTGAGAAGGTCATGTCTATTTTCTGTGGACTTCATAATGGTGTGAGGTCCCGTTGCCTGATGCGCCCCCCTCTTATGTACAGATATCGAGAGTCAATGTTCACCTGTCCTCTCTACTCCAAATTTGTTTGTGAAATCAAATGGGTTGGCCAACGGGAAACCAGAAGTAGTGTGATGAAGACAGGGAGAAAACAGAGGGAAATGGTTAAGATTGTTCTTGATAGGATTAATTAGGGGCCGCTCCCCTTCACTGTCACCAGCAATTGTGGTCTCCTTCTCTTTTCTCTTTCAATTGACAGTCGCTGCATTCTTTCTTTGCACAATTAAGAAGAGACTGCTTGTCATTCATACTGAAGCCAAAGGTCATGGGTTAACTATCCACAATCCCTTCTGAATATTCATGCTTAAAAAATATTGGTAAGAAAGTATCCAGCTAGATTGCTCTATTTCAAAAAATATAAAAAGTGCCGAGTTTCTTGATGACAACATAAACTTTTCTAATAACACACTAAGGAACACGTGGTACTTTAGCTCACTGCTCTGTCTTCATGTTGCTAAAGATGATCTTGTCCATTTTAAAGAAGACAAAAATAAGCTTACCTCCATCCTCCGCACCCCATCTCATCTGCTAAACACTTATGTGTTCTTTTGCTTGTGGACACCTGGAATAGTGAGAAAGAATAAGAAAAAAGTTATATATGACTCAGTGGCATTTTATGAAAGGCAACTATTTACAATTTCAATTGATGACAGACACACACTTCATAAAACTATTAGCATGCAACTCCAGCCGGAGAGACAGAGCAGCAGTATGCCTAAGCTGGTCAGCAGCAAAAAAGTAAACCAATCACGTCAACAAAAAGCCACCATAAACAAAAAAATTGGTTTTAAAAGAGTAACCGTTTTGGTATTCATCCCTACCATCAAGTCTTTAACTTTTTTTTCCATCAAAATTAGGCTTACGTTTGATGTTAGCAAGAGTTGCATTACTATTAATGTTAATTTTAGTTCTGTTTATTGCCTTGAGGGTTATATATTGTAAAATAATTTTGGTGCCTCTAGTTAATGTTAATTAGTTGTTTTAATAACCTAAAGACCTATTTGTTATGTTTTGGTAGGTTTACTTTTTTAACTATCAGGAACTTAATAACTGAGAATATTTAACATTTCTGTTGCATATGCAAAATTACAGAGTTACTATTAGTGTTACCTGTTTAACGTTTAGTCATCCTTTGATTCCTGCGACATATTTCCTTAATAATCATCAGCCATCAAGTCTGATAGTCTCAAAAGAAATATCAGCCCTCTAAACTGCCTTCAAGGGCGGTGATATTTAGCACTGAAAATTACAAATAAAGTTTTTGAGGTTGAATAGCAACAAGTGGCCAGTGACACTGATGATTTGTTTGTCAAAACAAATTGTTATAAACTACGCAAATGAAGTCCACACACTCCTTTGAGTGAAAACAATAAAGTGAATCTACGCAATGCTGACATGTTAGATGGGATATTTAATGTGCGGGGAAACTTAAAGGTTGAGGAACTCGGCGTTTAGACAGTGGTAAGTGGCAGTCTTACCTCTTTATACTCCATTACTCTTTCTCACGAGAGACATGCTAATGCAAACAAGTCAATCAGAGTTTTTGTTTAGCAAGATAAAGCTTAGAGGATAGTTTAAAATCCATTTATTATTCTAAATCCAGTTTTTCCATTAACATGTTATACATTAGTGTTTACTAACCATGATTCATGTAACAGTTTAGTTTGTTAACTTTTAAATTATTTAACAACCATAATTATTAATACATTTTTTAAGTATTACACAGATATCTTAAAACAAGCTTGGGTTCATTTTTGTATTTTTTAAATAGAAAACATTTTAGGCATCTCTTGAAGAAGAAATAAAGCAGGCATTTAAAGCTAGAAAACAAGTAATTCCAAATTTAGTTTTTACAAAAATTTTCAGCTTTATTGACAAATTATGGCAAACATATTTGACAAATTGTGGTTTCCTATTTAGAGAAGCTTACACATGGAACTTTATGTTTTGTGTTTTTTTTTCTTTTTTAACAAATACAGGTTAAAACACTGAACAAATTCAGTTAGCTACATACATACAGTAGCTGCTTGTTTTCAACCCCATTAAAACAGCATTTAAAATTAAATTTACAAACTTAATATTGAACATCTTCATCTAACTAACATATATTAAAAGACAGGTTAAAACATCTTATCTACAACTTTATTATCAGCTAGTTCAAAAATCATATTACAGTTTTTTAGCAACCCTAAACAAAACTTTTGCTAGTTGGTTGAGACTCAAAGTCTTTGAACAGATTCATGCTTTCTCATTAAAAAATAAAATAAAATAAAATTACACACAACAATGGAAAACAACCAAGAGAATATCATCCTACTGAATGGGTTATAGACAATGCTTGCTAATGTCTTTTGAAGTCCGTTTTGTGAAATAATATTAGTGTTAATGCCACTCCAACAGTACAGGGGAAAATACAAGAAATATATGGGAATAATTATGAGCAGTTAGCCCTAAAATAGGAGAGAGGAAACAAAAAAGGACTATTACTTGTCTTGTTGCTGTTTAAGTGGAGACCACTGGCTATGAATTGTCTCTGAGGTGAGGTCACAGGTGAGAAGGACCTTCAATATCTACCATAGGGGTGCTCCCTGTATCCCCCTCTGGCTGACCTTGGTGGTGGTGCCTTCAGGCTGGCGCGGGTTGTGGTCCATTCTTCTGGTGCTGTGAACAAGGGAAAGACAGGAACATACACAGGGTTTCATCATTATCAGAATCAGTCATTTTGGACGCAAGAGTGTACCAATCAGTCCATATTCTTCATGTGATGACATGGATCCCCACAGCATTCATTTTAAAGTACAACGCTCTATGATGGAATTAAAGAAAACCGATTGGAATTGCATCAGTCTTTCTTTTGATCGTTCTCTGATGTGCTGCAGAGCAGAACTGAATAGCAAGCTTGAAAGTCCTCTCAGCCTTCTATAATAAGACTGTGTCATAATCAAGAATATATCCTATCCATTGAAAAGGAATATTTAGTCCATTAAAAAATCTCCTTTACCAAAGAGAATCTATTTTTTAAATAAATAAGGGTTCTAGAGAATTGTAGATTCCCCAGGTTATATTCAATGGGATTTCAGAATTGAAGTATAGAGGTTTTGTGTTTTCCTAAGGATTAGAAGTCCTGTTGTACCCTTTCTCACATTCAGCATGTTTCCAAATATATCTGAAAATTTATACAAAGCAATTAAATAGCAGTGAGCAGAAGATCAAATTAGATGCCAGCACCCAGGTTTAGTCTTGTTAGGAAGCTTAAACTGTCATAATCTTGGGGGTTTGGCACTGAGAATGTAGGTATTTAATAAAAAAAACTCACTAATTTTGCTCTACTTGACTTTATCAGAAGCAGCTGGTTAGTGGACTAGAACTCTTTATTTCCTAACTGCTGACCAACATGAAAATGGACAGTGTTACTATACCCTGTTACATACCCAGACCAAATGCTTAATCATTGACCACCAAACACAAAACAAACTCATGGCTATGCTGACTTAAAGCAGCCCTCTAGGACAGGGTAGAACTGCCTTGGGGTTTTCCAAGACTGAATCTTTACACGAGTAGAAAGCCCTCTCTGTCTCATGTGCAGCTGGTAGTTTCAGACTGTTGACCTTGAGGTTCACAGCCCAGTGAGTAACCCTTTATGCCAGCATGGTGAGAGATTGTGCACCTCAGGCCTGGAAACAATGCCATATCCCTGTAAGGTTTGGATGCACTGGAGACTGCATGAATGAAAGGAGGTATAAATGAATCAACCTAGGAACTATAAGGCAGAAAGTATTTCATTAATGGATTCAGTGGAAGAATCACAGCCAAATATTACAAAACTTTTTAAAGTTCATAGCTCATTCCATAAAAATTGTGCTGTTCTAATTCTCCATTTGTATGGGAATTAATACACACTTCTTTGCTGGAGGCTTGAAAAATATTGTGCACATAAAACCAATGCCATCTAGTTGATTTTGACTCATACACACTGTGTCTAAAGTCTCTGCAATTCTAAAACTTTATAGAAGCAGACAGATGCATTTTTCTCCAGGGGAGCCACTGATAAGTTTGAACTGTCAATGTAGTTAATAGCTGAACACTTAAACAATAGACCACCAGGACTCCTTAGTGTGGCCATATATAGTATGATGATAATTAAAGTCCTACGAAGGCAAATGAGCAGTCAAAATGAACTCTTATGGATGCAAAGGTGAGTTTTACACTCGACAAGATTCATTACTTTTAACACAGGGTTTATTTCATTAACATGGATTTATTTAATTAAACACAAATCTTGATTTTAATGCATTATTTCTAAATATGTGATATTTTCTTGATTTGTATTTTTCCAATGTCTGAATGTTTACACATAAACATACGCTTATAATACCCACATTGATAATACGAAGTAATTTTTCTCAGTGATGTTATCCCCCCTACCCCACTTCTACACACTACCACACACACACACACACACACACACACACACACACAATCTGATCTCCCAGGTGTTGACCCAGTGGATGCTTTCCTGCCATCACCGTATACTGTGTTATTGAGTTTTATGTGGCAAGTCAGACTCCTCCTTGACTAATCCTGAATTTCCTTACTGCAGGAATCAGAGACAGCATGGATGTGGGGAAGTTCAATATATATATTTTGGGGGTACATCACTGCCCTCTGGGGAGAGTGGGAGGCCCAGCCTTGCTTGAGAGCTGCTGCTGGATTTGAACCACCAACTCAGTGGGCTGCAGTCCTGTACACAACCACTACACCACCGGGTCTCGGCCTGGAAGTTCAATATTTTAACCCCAGTCTACCATAGAACCTTGAGAATGGAAAAGGTTCAAGCACAGAAGCAATGAATAATTATTAGGTCCTTTCTGATTAGGTTTCTCTAAAAGATGATGTTAGAATTGCCCATGAACATCTCCTTTCTGGGTATTTCTTTATTTAGCAGAAAAAGTTGAAATTTCAAATAAGTTAGGGCTTTTGGAGTTTCTGACGCCATGATTTAATCCACTGATTTTAAGTCAATTATGAGTCATGAAGACTCTATATAGAGTTTCCAAGGCGTCAAATCTTGAAAGCAGATTGGGGTCCTGGATGCTCAGTGGATTACACATGAGCCTGCTAATCACAAGGTCGGAAGATCTACTCCACCAGTCTGTTCTGTGGGAGAAAGATGAGGCTTTCAGCATTCATCAGATTTGCAGCCTTGGAAATGTAGAGGGCAGGTCTACACAGAGTTTATAACCCCTCAGAGTAGTTCTACCCTACAGGGTGCATAGAATTCAGAATAAACTCAATGGCAATGGGAATTTTTTGTCCCATGATGCCATCAATGATGGCTTATTTTCAAATCTCATTACAGATAATCCTTTTTCTTTATTTATTATAAATAGATAATTTTATTTGGGGTTCTTTTTGTTCTTATACCAACCCATGCATCAATTGTATCAAGCACCTTTGTACATATGTTGCTTTCATCATTTTCAAAATATTTTCTTTCTGTTTGAGTCCTTGGTATCAGCTCTTCTTCCCCCCACCCTCCCTGCCCAATCTTTCCATCCTCATGGACCGTGATACATTATAAAATATTATTATTTTCACATCTTATATCATCTGCCATCTCACTTTGTCCACATTATTGTTGCTTGCCCCCCAGGGAGGAGAGTGGGATTGTGTGTCATTGTTGTCGGTTCCTCATTTCTCCCACTTCTACCCCCACAATCCCCCTGCCCTCATACTATAGCTACTCCCATTGCTGCTCCTGAGGGGTTAATCTCTCCTGGATTCCATGTGTTGAGAGCTCTTATCTGTAGCATTATATGTGCTCTAGTCTAGCCAGATTATTTATAAAGTAGACCTGGGGTCATGATAGTGGGGAGGAGGAAGCATTAAAAAACTAGGAGGAGGATTGTTGTGTGTTAGGCACCCTGACTGCTTTATTCTTTCCTTGTGGCCCTTCTATGAAGGAATGCCCAATTATCTCCAGATGGGATTTGGGTCTCCACTCCACCCCCCATCATGTGCATCAATATATTTGTTTGCATGGTAGATCATTTAGAGGCAGATGATTTCTCTTGGTCTTGCTTGAAAGTGAAAAAAGGAGATGTCATCAATATGATGTTCCTTGTAATATCAGAAGACATATCTAAAAATGGAAAATTGAAATTCCTGGAATTGGTCAGAGAGTTATAGATCTGGAAATATCAGATGAGGATATGAAAATAGAGTTAAGTGACTCAATAAAATTCCCACCATTTCTTGGCTTCCTAATTCCTATTTTAATAAATCATGCAATGCATGAAGTAAGGAGGAAGGCAAAGCCCTACATAAATATTTTCTTATTTTTGCCTCCCTACTTGTCTGTCAGTTTGTCATACTATGGTGGCTTGCATATATCTGTGAAGCTGGAACTACCACACTACTATTTCAAATACCAGTATGGTTACCCATGGTAAACAAGTTTCAAAGAGCTCCCAGAATAAGAACCAACTAGGAAAGATGGTCCACTTCTGAGGGATTGGCCATTTAATATCTTCAGAATACATTGTGCAATATAATGCCTGAATCAGAGCTTCCTAGGATGGAACCAAGACCAAACCAAACTCACTGCCATTGAGCCCTTTCTGACTTGCAGTGATCTCTCAGACAGAGTTGAACTGCTCCTATAGGATCCACAGATGGAAAACCTTTACAGGGGCAGAATCCCCTTTGGAGATTCTGATGGTTTCTAAGTAACTGCTGCTCTGATGGTTCGCAGCTCCACTTATAATTCATTATGCTGTGCAGCCAGCTACACTCACACAGGAAGGTACTCAAAGTATGGCTAGAAAATAGTGATCTCCTCTAAGTAAAATCAGTCTAGATGACATGGAGTACAGCCTTCGAAAGTTTCATTTGCGGATGGAGCACGAGTCAAAATAGAAAAAGAAATAACTGCAATCACCCATTAATTATTAGAATATGGAATATGTATGAAATAAGAATCTAGAATATTGTAAGTCATCAAAAGTGAAGTGGAGTACAGAAAGGCATTTGGGAGCTGAAATGAACTGAGATTGGCCATTTTGATCAAATACTCATATAATTTAGTCTGCAAGGAAAATAAATCTAAGAAGAATGAATAGCATTACATTTAGTACCAAACAAAGCATTTCAAGACTTATTTTGAAGTATAGTGCTGTCTGCAATATAATTATATCTATAGGACTATTAAGAAGAAGGCTGATATATTTATAAGGAAGAAAAAAAAACTCCAGGAACTAATAGCTAACAATAGAAATATTTTAACATGCTCATGGAGTCCTGGGAACACTAATTCACCTACGCCAGAAACTTTGAAAAGCACTACTCATTCAACCGACTGGAGGAGATCCTTAGTTGTAACCATTCCAAGAAAAGTGACCCAACCTAACCCTCAAATTGTAGAACAATATCGGCAATGCCACATGCAAGTAAAATTTTGCTGAAGATAATTTGACAACAGTTGAAACAATACATTGGCAGGGACCTGCCAGAGCTCAGGCCAGATTCAGAAGAGATATTGGAACAAGGGATATCTTTGCTGATGGTGTCAGATGAATCTTGGAAGAAATCAGAAAACAGGACAGAGATGTTAACTTCTGTTTTATCGACTATGCTAAGGCATTGTACTGGGTGAACCATAACAAAACATGGGCAGCTTTGAGAAGAATGGGAATCCCAGAATGCAACATTATGCTCCAGTTACGTACACGGATCACGAGGCAGTTGTGTGAATAGAACAAGGGAATACTACATGGTGGACAATAAGGACATGTATGTATCAAGGTTTTAGTCTCTCACCACACTTAATGAATCTATATGCTGACCAAATAATCATAGAAGCTGAAAATAAGAAGGAGATATGGGCATCAGGATTAAAGGAAGGATTCCTAACAACCTTGGAATACAGATGACAGACACTACCTTGCTTGGTGAAAGTGAGGAGTCTTAAACATTATCTGAGGAAAATCAAGGATTGCAGCCTACATATGGATTATAACTAACATTAAAAAAAAACAAAGTTCTCACCAATAGACTAGTATGCAACTTCTCATCATGGCAAATGGATAAAAGATTGACATTATCAAGGGTCTCATCTTGCTTGGATCCACAGCTAATGCCCATTGAAGCAGCAGTCAAGAGACTAAAGGACACACCATGACATTGGGTAAATCTGTTACACAAGATCTCTTTAAAGTGTTGTAAAACAAAGAGATTGCTTTGAGGACTGAGGTCCACTTGCCCCCAACCATGGGGCTTTCTATCTTCATATATAAATGTGAAAGTCGGATGACTGAAAAGGAATGGATGCATTCAAATTGAAAGTCTCATGGACTTCTAAAAGAACCAACAAGTTCATCTTGGGAGAAGCACAGTCAGAATACTCCTTGGAGGCAAGCAGGGTGACATTTGGCCTCATTAAACCTTAGACATGCTGTCAGCATACCAGTTAATGGAGAAGTTTGTCATGCCTGGTTCAGCAGAGGCGCAGCAAAAAAGAGAAAGACCTCAGACAAGATGGAGTGACACAGTGGCTGCGTCGATGGGCTCAAACTTAAGAGCAACTGTGAGGATGGTCCAGGTTGGGAAGCATTTCATTCTGCTGTCCATAGGACTCCTTGACACCTCACAGCAGCATAAGGAAGACTATTTTCCAAATTTGTATGCCATACACCAGAACCAGTAACGAAAAGAAGCACTTAAGAATGTCACCACCAAAAAAAAAAAAAAAAGAATTTCACCACCAACTGCAGTCAGACACACTCAAGATGCTTTGATAGTTCCTGATAATTAGATGGGGAATTTAGGAAAAAAAGAGGAAAGATAAGTAGTTGGAAAATAGGGCCCTGCTGAAGATCACAAGGTAGAATTTAGCAAGACTAAATACCCTTTTCCATGCTTTAATCCAACAACCTACACAACACTTAGACATGTGCACTGGTCAGATGGAATACATGGCTATCAAACTGACTATATTCACTCTGTCTGTGGGAATAGAAGACAGGAAAGCTCAGTGTCATTAGTCAAAAGAAGACCAGAGGCCATACATTTCTTACATGTAAGTGGAAAATGAAGCTGAAGAAAATTAAAACAATCTGTTTTACTTTGTTAATGTTACTTATTTGGGAGAGTGATTCTATTTTTGTTTTTTATATTTTTCTGTATATAGATTAGATGGCAATTAACCATGACAATAAAAATATCTCCTATGTGATAACTATTATGTAAAACCTAGCACCTGGGGATGATTTGAAGCATTTTAGGGAATCCACCGGAGAGCACCAGCACAGGATTTCATGGATTATAGAACAATTAGAATTAATAGTTGAAGAAAACACTAGGCAAGGCATTGAGTAGAGAGCTACTATAGTTTATACTTTGAACTTTGATTGAGTACTAACATTCAACTAGTGCACAGAATGGCATTCCTGAATAAACAAAGTAAATAAGAATGCAGGTATTGTAAAATGTACATAAGAGAAACCTCTTTATAAAAGACTTCTCTATTCATTATTTTATATCATTGGGTTTTGTTCCTTAAACTCGATATAAAAATCTATCAGAAGTAGAATTTTCTAGAAGGTTGAACACAGTAACATGACCTAAATATTTGCAATCTACATTTAAATAAATAGTGTTATTAAAATAAAGTGAAAATGAACCCTACAATGGAATATACCAGGACTCTTATCTAGAAATACATTGTTTGAAACTCGGTTGTCATTTTGCAGATCTTTGAAATATATATATATATATATATTTTTTTTATTATTAATCCAAAGAATTATTTTTCACTAGTGAGTCAAGTATTATGAAATGCCACTGAATGCATCTCTGTTACATATGAAGAAACATCATGGAGGGACAACTTACCTATATATAAAATAACAACAGCCCCCCTCCCCCCCAAAAAAAAGAACAAAACAATTCACTGCAATGGAATCGACGCTGACTCATAATGACCCATTAGGACAGGGTAGAATTACTCCTGTGAGTTTCAGATACTATAACTCTTTACAGGAGTATAAAGCACTGTCTTTCTCCTGAGGAGAGGCTGGTGGTTTTGAAGTGCTGACATTGCATTCAGTAGCCCAATGCATAATCCCTCTGCCACCAGGAGTCCCGTCTTACTTAAATGGGCCAAGTAACTTTACAGGTTCATGAATGTTGTGTTGTTGACTTTGGAAACACATTCTGCCAAGTATGCATGCCCATTCTGCTACAGGATTTTGTGCCAGTTACAGGACTGTGGACTTTTGGAGCTCTCCAAAAGGAAATAAAAGTATGGGTGGCATTTGTAAAACTGGTCCCTCTGATGATATCAGACACACTGGAAACATAGAGGCTGCTGGAGAAAAAAAATAAAAGCATAAAAACAAGGAACCAATTTTGAAAAAGTCAGTATTATTTAAGAACCTGGACTGTAAACTTCATTGTTTTTCTTTCAGATATAGGTTTAAAATGCCACCTTCAAAGAAAATTAATTTTAGCTATCATTTCCGAGACGATCTATCATGCCATTGAGATTATTGAGGGCAGGCCCGTCATGCTCACACATCGCCAGCCTGAGATGGTTGTGTATTTTTATTACTGAAATATGAGAAAGGATCTCCAAAATAATTTTCAAATGCATAGCAACAACAAGAAGGGCAGGCTGTGATATTTACTTTTGGTACACTATAAATCAAAATGTAAAACCACCGTGAAAGTAGGGTACCTACATGAATCTCCATTGTTGTCATTGGATTGCCAATCATAGAAGACGAGCACGGTACTATAGTGCAAAACACACCCCCACTGCCATCGAGTCCACGTCGACCCAGTGCGCCCAGACAGAGCAGCACCGCCTCTGTGAGCTCCCGAAATGGCGAGTGTCTATGGGAACAGACGGCCCTGGATTCTCCTTTGGAGCTGCTGGTCGTTTGGAGCTTGCAGTCCAATACGGGGTCTTCTCTCAGGACCACATAGCTGATTAAAATGCAAGCTGCCTCTGAGTCCCTGAGTTTGTTTCTCTTGGGATTCTGCTCTCTTAAAGTAATCTCAGTCTACTTAAAAATACTTTGCAGGGGCTGAGCCCCCGTGGCATAGTGGTTGAGTGCGGGACTGCGGCACACTGGCTTGGTGGTTCAAACCCAGCAGTAGCAAGGCTGGGTAGCTCCCATGACCACCAGAGGGCAGTGATGCGCCTCAAAAACAAAAACAAAAGTACTTTGCAAATATGCACTGAAGGTTTATTTTATGGATATTAATTCCTAAAGAGTAGTGGTTTGAATCTCTGTAGACACTGTAACTCATTATAGTAACAGCTCTTGTTTGTTTATTTAATGCTAAACCCCCTCAATTATGAACAGGCAATTACAGGGGCCCTAAGGCACAGAGACAAACCACCCCCATGGGTTTCTGAAGCTGGAACTCTTTGCAGGAGTAAAGTGACCTAAAGCGCTGGTGGCTTCGAACTACGAACTTTGTGGTTAGCAGCCCAATGCAGGAACACGTCATGCCATGATGAATCAGTTGGGTGACAGTGAACTTTGTGATTTTCTTTTTAAATAAAAAAGAAAAGAAAAAAATCAAGAAGTCCACGATTGTCAAATCTTCTAAAAGCTAATCATTCTTTTAAGCCTTTTGGTATATTATTAGCAAACACAGTATTACTTCCTCTCCATTGGGTAGCCCAATGCAGGTCAGAGAGAGGTAGGGAGCAAGGGATGCAGAGAGGGAGGTGAAGTCACACTTCCCTTCTTGCATGTCAGAATGCAGACCCATAGGGACCCCCCTGTGGGTTTCTGAGACTATCCCTGCTGTTTACTGGGGAAAGCCCAGTCTTTCTCCAGAACAGCTGCTCTGAACTGCCGACCATAGGATCATAGCCCAAGGTGTAACTAGTATACCATCAGTAGTTTCCAAAAAGTCCATAGAATTCCCAACAAAGGGAGGTGGAGAGGCAGAAAATGGCTTGGGCTGAGAGGGTTATGTATCCCTTACCACAGCTGAATAGACCTTGGGAATGACAAGGAGAGTCTATCCAAAGTCCTAGGATACAGCATGAATTTGGGTGGTGTGATGGGTAGGTTTGTTATGCCAACATGGCCACAGAAGATTGGTGGGTCTGTTGTGACGGCACGGCCAATGAACACACGGGATGAATTAAAGGGCAAAGATAGAAAGGGCTTGGCGAGTCCCACCCTCTCTCTTGCTTCCGGATCTTCAGACCAGAGAGCTGCCTTGTTCGTCCTGTGCCTCGAACTCCAAGCAACACTACCCGTGGGACACCTAATCGTGGACTCTATTGCTGTGAGTTGAGGTTCCTTCAAGTCCTGCTTAGCCACGCTGCTGGGATATACATCTCTTGAGCTGGGGACTGTTGGACTCTGTCATCTGGCTGACTGTTGGTGACCTGCTTTGCTGTTTGCTGCCTGTGACCAGATAGCCTGGATTGCTCTACAGAGGACTACTCAGCGGCCCTCAAGACTTGAAGGACTGCCAGTCTTCTAGCTGCCTCATGCAAGTGAGTTGCACCGAGCAATCTGTACTGCTTTATAGATAGTTAACTGTTTCTTTTTTATCTTATATACCTTTCTATCTCTATAAATATATAAAAAGAATTACTAGTGTCCTGATTTTTATTCTCTAAGAGAATGCTGCCTGACACAGGTGCATATGCATTTGTAAAGAGGAGGCATACTATGCAGAACCAGACAATAACAGAAGGTGTCCCACCATCAGCTGGGACACCTGTCTACACACAGTGTGAGATGCCATTCTTTAATAAACTTACTCCTTCCATTAGAAACTTTTCCTTGTCTCTCATCTGAATACGTTGTTGCTAGTGATATAAGAACCAAGGAAAGGGTCAGTGAAATTTCAAGGCCTCCCCCAGTAAGACTTTCATTCCGAATGTTTAGCTGTCGAGAGGATCTAAATTTTTATTTGTATTTACCTCACCGTCTTTCTACTGTTCCTTTTATCTGAAAGAATTTTCTTGATTTCAGTCTTCTCTCTCTCTCTCTCTCTCTCTCTCTCTCTCTCTCTCTCTCTCTCTCTCTCCTCTTTTTGCTTAGACAGAGGGTTCAGTTTTCTGCACTCTTCTTGGGTAAGACAATGATTAGTGATCACAACAGCAATCAATGTATCAATGGAGTGAGGTTGTGTTTTCCTTGTGTTAATCAGAAGGTGGCCTGCTTCGGTGGCATTTGTTAAACTGTACCTCTAGGTGTCAAGAGGGGAGGCAGGATGATCTCTTCTGCTCTGGGGTTTAGAACGCATTGTCTCAGTCACATCACCTGTCTTTTTTGTACCCTCACTCTGAAATTGCGGTTCATTGCCAAAGATGCAAGGCAGTGTGAAAGAGAAACATAGATGACCAGCATCTGTTTTCACAGTGGACATAGGGAATTATGTTCCAGGAAGAGTTGCTAACTTTCAGTTCCCTCTTGGTTATATTCTTAGGGAATCTAATCATCTTCTAGGAAGCAGTTATAGCTTTTATCAATCTTTCACAATTTTAATTTGATATTCTCCATTGGGGAAAATAAAAGCACTTGGATAATCCATTTAGAAGAAACAAAGGACCAGGTCTTGCTAAGAACTCTGTTTTTAACTCTAGCTTCTTAAGATTCACATGTCAGGCATTCAGTAATTATTTATTGAATAGATTAATTACATTTCAATATTTTATGTCTTCATATAAAAGAAATCACAGGCTTCCCAGGGAAGAATCCTTTCACTTTGAATGGGAATCTCGGAAGTCTTAGAGCCAGGTCTGCACTGGAATTCTGCTTCTGCCTTCTTGTAATCAAGACTCCTACAGCGATTCTTTCAGCCTATACACTGATGGCATATTTTAATTGTCATGAACTATGTTGAGCTTCAGGCATACTTATGCAACTGCCCACATTACATCTCCTCATGAACCTCAAAGACAACTTTTCCTGAACTCCTCATTTTCTCCATTCTACTTAACTCTTCTCTTAAGTTTCCTATTTCAGTGAATGAAGAAATCTATCTAGTTGCCTATCAAAAACTCTTGGATTCTTCATAATCCCTTCTTTCCTTGCATAAATAAATATAAACTGTCAGTAAGTCTTGCCTCTTCTTCTTTGATGGGTGCATAGGTATTCCATGTTACTAATGTGAAACATTTCCAGAGCACTTAAATATGAGAATTGTTGTTGGCAATGTTAACACTTTTTAATCTTTTTTTCTCTCCCTCCCCAGGAATGGTCATCTTATTTCTACATGAATTTCTACTCATGCAAATTAGAAGATGGAACCAGGAGAATAAACCAGTTTAAAGATTTTAAGTACAAAAGCCCACAAACTTTTACATGTCCCTTAAATTTCCACAGTTGAATTATCTCTCTTAGTTTAATGTACTGAGCAAAATCGTTGCTTTCCTTTTACAATTAGTGACTTTTTATACATTCAATTTTTGATGATATATTTTGATTCATGCAAAGAATAGTAAGAATGATGATTCTAGGTCAAATCAAATCAAACTCACAGTCATTTAGTTCATCTCAACTCACCTGAAGGTTTCTCAGACCGTCTGTTTCCCACCCCAATGGTGGGGTGACTATTGATTCTGAATTGCACACCTGGTGAAATGCAGGCCAATATGTAACCACTGTACTACCAAGCCTCTCATAAACCTAGACCCTAATCTCTGTCAAAGCAGAGCAGTGGATCTTTTCTTTGGTATAACCATGGGGTGGGTTTGCACTAAAGTAAACTGACTTATGATACTTCTGAAGAACCTTTTCTTGATTATTAGGACTGAAAAGAAATAAAATAAACAAATTCACTGTCATGACATCAATGTGGACACATAATGACAGTATAGAACAGGGTAGAACTTCCCCTAGTGATTTTCTGAGACTGTAATTGTTTATGGGAAGAAAGCCCATCTTTCTCCCAAGGAACAGATGGTGGTTTCAAACCGGGAATATTGCTTGTACAGCCCACCGCATGATCACTGTCCACTAAAACTACAGGACCCAAATACCAACATATCCTCAAAATCAGTTGGCTTCCTTTTAGTCTTTGAATAAATTTCTAAATGATGTTTCTAGATAGCATTTCTAAAGTCCTGGTGACTAAGTGTTGGGCTGAGGACTGCAGACCAGGCAGTTCAACCCCACGATCCTGCTGCAACAGAAAAATGAGGCTGTATGCTCCCATGTAATAATCGCCTAATAGAGCCCTTCCAGCCATTTCCCTATTACTCTCACCAAAAGATTGGATGCAAATAAGGTATAGAGAACTCTAAATTGGACATTGGTCAGTTTTGCCATTCATATGGATTTAAGAGTACTATCTCAGGAGCAGGAAGAGAGAGAATTCCAGGGGCCATCAAGGAAGAAGAGCCATCAGGAGACATTCTTTTGAAATCCCCAAACTGGGTGGTGGAGGCAGCAGACCCCGTCACATGAGCTACATGGAGACCAGAGGCACCCGAGCAGAGAGGTTGCAGCTAGATCAGAGACCAGGAGACCAGGCGGCAGAGCAGAGTGGCTTTTAGGACCATGGACAGAGGAGACTGAGAGAACACGAAGCTGAGAGACAGAGGGCCTGTATGTGAGACTTGACTACCCACTGAGGAGAGGCATTTCTGTGGACCAAAGACCATAACCTAATATCTTCTAATTCTGACTTGTGGTCGCCTTCTAACTTTCCTAATAAACCCTCACAATTGCAAGTATTGTCTTTCAGTTCTACATGGCCCTCTGTGACATGTCACAGAATCTAGCAGAGAAGTAGAAGGTCTGTGAGACTAGGATAAGAGAAGGATGGAGGTGGAGGCACCCCAGACTTTCCACTGCTGACGATCTGCAGTGTGTTGGTGCTGAGACTGAACCTGCCTCTCCCTTGTGTAGCCCAAAGAGGTCAAATATGGCCTCCATCCCTGTGAACTTCCCGATGAGTTAGAATTGGCTTCATGGTAGTGAGGTGTTTTATGGTTGCTATTGTTGTGCACTTAGTGGAAAAGTAGGCAGTTACCACTGGCCATTCAAATGATGAAACAAACAGAAATCAACACCAAATCAAAACTTTGTTCAAAATGCATAGACTTTCAAAATATAGTATAGAGTGAAGATACAACTGGCAATTTCAGAAAGGCATTTGATAAATATATGAATAATCTGTCATGAAATAACACCTACTCACTGTAGAGGGCAAAATCCTGAAACCTGTCTGTGGTGCAACGAGGTGGTGCTAGAATCTAGTACCTCGATAGTTCTCTATGGGCTTTCATTTGAGCTCAGAGGTATCTGTATATATGACCAGAGCTGATTTTTGCAATTTCAGAGTTAAATTTTTCTTATGGTTTCTCTTTTAAACTAGGAATGTTTTTTTTTTAAAAAAGCACGACAACTCACAACAACCCTAGGACAACATCAAGAAAAGCATTCTGAAATAGTTGAAATTGTCTACTCTTTAGTTTTTGTCCTATATTAATAAGGTTATTCTATTGGTACTATTTTGTTTGTAGTTTCCATTCATTAATTATTCATAAATTCTTTATGAAAGTTATAATTTAAACTTTTATTTTGTTCTTGACTCTGTTGTATAGTATGCTAAAGCTGTAAGATATTATGCATCAGTGGTCCTTAATAAACACATATGTGTTCGTCTTCTTATTTTACACCTGAGATATAATTTAGGTGAAAAGGAGTCCAGGAAGGGTAGTTGGAGACAAGATTTTCAAAATGAAAGGAACAAGAAAAAATGGTAGTGAGATAAACTGCAATGTCAAGTCTTGGTCTTAATGAAATCTAAAGAATATTTTATTGGTGTCAAATTGCTGATGAATAAAAATGTCTCACATTGACTTCTGGGAGAGGTGTTCATAAGTACTTTGTAATATGAGAAACAATGGGAGGAAGAATAAGAGTGGTGATATAATAAAATATTATATAATTTTATAATAATACTGAACTGTTCCTTTAATTCAGTTAAGAACTAGATTTTATGACATCACTTCATAAGCAAGGGTATACACCCCTCATTAAGAACAGAAATAAGCTCACATTGTGTTCTCAGATGAACCCAAAATTTTGGGAGTCAGACAAATAAATTTGACCTAACCTAGGAAAATGTCACCTTGATTGTTGTCCTATTCTAGATTCCTATGTGTGTCTGCCTACTTTCCAAGGTTTGTGAAGGTCTTTCCCCACAGTTATGCCTAGTCCCTTTGTTCTCCTAAGCTTTATCAGCTGCCTGAATTTTATCTCTTTGCTCATATTCCAAAAGTCTACTGACATATCTGTGTCGTGTCTGGCTCTACAATGTATGTGAATGAGTGTCCTGTTTCTGGTAGCTTCCTGGACAATTGCAAGGCTGTAACTGTTTTAGATTTTTATTTACCTTGATCATTTTTATCCTGGCACATTTTTTTTCCAAATGAGCTAAGGATTTGACAATACTCTAGTAAGGTTAAATTGTTTGGCATTATAATATGATATAAACAAGTTTATTGTAGTTTTAGTTGGATAGTTTTCTTGCATTTGTCCTATTTATAGTATAAGCCCTATGTTCCTGAGTCCATATACTTAAAGTGACTTTATAAGGCAGAGTAGAAATGATTCTTTGGGTTTCCCAGATGTAAATCTTTGTGAGAGCATATAATTTCATCTTTTATTTTCTTTCCCACAGAGCAGCTCTGACTTTGAAGTCAGTGGCCCAGTGTTTTTACCCACAGTAACACAGTGACTCTTTATATATAGTATGATGGAATATTCACATATATGGACATTTGTTTATACATATATTAGTGAATATATAGTTTAGTGAAATATATCTTTTTATAACTTTTCAGTGTATAAACACACACACTTTAATGAATGGCTCAGTGTGAATCATCACATATTAGGGGGCTTCAAACTTTGATGAGTAAATTATATTACCTTTAGACTTCAGTTTTTCACAGAATTCATGGAAAAGTATAATATAAGACAATGCTATCCTTGCTGGCACTATGACTTAGGTGTCAAGTTGTATACCTCAAGGTCAGTGGTTCAAACTTCTCAGCTGTTTTCCTGGAGACTGTTTGTGTTTTCTATATATCTACTATCTGATGACATCACAAAATTGTAATGTGTGAGATACATGGAATGAAGCACATTTATTGCAGAATAGCATGCCTGAGTTTAAGGTTTATTTTTTCTTTACACCTATGCCTTCTTTTAATAAATGTAAAACTCTCCCCAGATTCATGTTGCATATGCATCAATAAATTTATATTTATATAATAAAGATGTGTGTATATCTTGGATCAAATTCTGTACCCCAAACATGTTTTGCAAACCCTAGATTGTAACCCCATAGATATGACTCAGTTTGTGAATAGGCTGTCTTGATTATATCAATGAGGAAGGATTAATAGAGGGTATATATTGAGTTAATCTCTTTTGAGATAATCTTAAACAGAGGTGAGGTAAGAGACAGGCCAAGCCATGCAAAAATAGGGTTCCCTCAGAGAGGAAAATCTTCATGCAGAGCTGACACAGAGAGATAGGCTTCCCAAAGAGCACTCTGAATTTAGACCCTCAACCTCCTAAATGGCTCAAAAGTAAAATTCTGATAGTTAACACCACTCCGTCGTGGTCTTTCTGGTATAGCAGCATCAGGTAACTAAGCCAAACCATTCAAATATATTTTCCAGCTTTACATTTTATATTCTGTACTTGCGTTTTGAAGCTAAATTTCTTTTATCTACAAAAGTATCAATCTATATCCTATTGGATAAACTTTTAAAAGTGTACATATTCTGTTTACCCCATGAATATGACAGTAAATCTCTCACCTCTCCTTCCCTCCTTAGTTAATGTTAGTGCCATTAACTCAGCAGAAAACAAAGTGATAAAAAGGCATTCCCATAGCCTGTTTTATTGTCTCAACAGGAGTTGTTTGACGCATGTAGACTATAATATTATGTGAGCTGTCTATCTGTTGGGTAAATTTTAGAGAAAATCAAGTTTAGAATTTAACTGTTCAATACAAAATTGTTCAAAAGTAGAGTAAGTTATATTTTCCACTACTTAAACTTACAGTTTCTTTTAAAGTGGCTTTAAAATATCAGGCTCTATATACAACAGCATATTTGCTTACATACCCAGTATGAGAAAAAGTGTTCTAGACCTCAATGGTGGGTTATATTCAACAATGCAAATACTTGGATCAGTTTAACCAGTCACTTTGTCCAGCAGTCCTGAGAGGCAGATACTCATGGGAGAAGGAGATTTTTTTGGGGGGGGGGGCCATCACACCCTCTAGTGGGAGTGGGAGGCCCAGCCTTGCTCCTGTAGAGCTGCTGCTGGATTTGAACCGCCAAGCCAGTGGGATGCAGTCCTGCACCCAACCACTATGCCACTGGGGCTTAGCCCCAAGAGAAGGAGATTTTAAGAAAAAAAATTGGGTATATTTTTACTAGAGAAATTATTTTTTTAAATCACCAAAGAATGGCTCTTATAGACTAAGTTCCCGGAGTACTCTTTTCCCTGATTACTATGCATATAGCTATCCAAAACTGGCTCACAAACCTTTGCTTACAGTAGAATCCATAAACCCAGGAATGCTTGAAGAACTCAAGGTCCAGATTTCCTCTCTGAAGTTACAGATGGTGCTGAGCTGGGGTAGTAACCAGACATCAATAACTTTTCAACTATATCAGGTGTTTACAATTTGTGTGATCAAAGATAAGAGTCTTGGTATGAAATGTTTAAAAGTTGGTCCAGGTTGACTAAACCTGCTAGATTAGGGAGAATGCAATTCACAACAAGAAAGGAATTATAAATGTCTCTCACCTAAAGTGAGCAATGAACACAGTGGGTTAATGTGCATTGCTCTTTCTTCTGAGGCAACAGGGTCTGCATTTCTTAGCAAGACTCATTGGCTTAGATACCCCAATCTACTTGCAAACTCTGATCGTGAGGGAGGAAAAAATACATATAATCTCATGCAAAACTGAATTCTGATAACTGAATTTAAAGATATTTTAGATGTAGCAGTTCACTGGCTCATCTAGCTTTCATTAAATGCCAAAATTTGGAAATTTATTAAAATCAAATAAACCCCAGTTATAGTTTTTTTCTCATATTCTGTCATAATACTATCTTAGAAATTCTCAAGAATCAGTAGCTTGTATGCATTCTTTTCTCAATGATTGACAGATCTTTGTCCACATAAAGAAAGCTCTGTCATTCCCATTTGTGAATAAAGTTCCCCTAATTTCTATTTCTATTTACTATTAAAAACGGACCATCTTTGTGCTTGGATCACATGACCGGGTGCAATTGCCAGTTGGCTTCCTGTTCCGTTGCTGTTTTCACAGATTAATCAATGTGGGGTTTATGTTCACACTGGGGCAATAATCACTTCAGCTCCTCCACACAAAATGAATGTGTTCATGTTCTGCAATCGACTTCGAGTGAGGCACTCAAATGCCCTAGAAAAAGGCACAAATATTCTTTTTGCTTTCATTCATTTCAAGACAGTGTATTAATATTATCTGCCTTGCTTTCACACAGCTGTCATCTGAAATGCCACTAAAGAATGGATACATAATTAGCTCTCCAGTTCACACATTAAATACGTTTTAATAAACAGTTCCTTTCTCTGGGTAGAGACTATTGCTGTCCATTCGTAGCTGTCAGTCTCAGAGAGAATTTAGGGGGTATATCTCATTTGAAGCATTGCTTAGCAAGCTAATTTATGCACTGCATTTAAAATGCACCCTTATTGAATTATGAGCTATTCACACTTATCCAAAATAATTACAATGACTCTAGCAAATTAGGAAATATCTAGAAAATGTAGAAATTGGCTTGGCATTCTCTTGATTCAAAACTTCATAGTCTAAAAATAAATCCATGCTAGCAATCACAGGACATTTAATACTTATATTAAGTTGTAAGAAACGTTTTAAATTTGATATATAATTTACTGGATGTATCTTGAATAATTCCAAGGTGAGTAATCTCATTTTTCTACTTCACAAACAAAATATTGTTCCCTGAGAGACAAATATGATTCAAATCTTCAAACAAACACCACCACCACCACTGACAACAGAAACAAGCCACAGATGTATGTGGATTCGGGTCAAGGTGTCACACTACCTGACCTGACTGTTATATGGGAAGAGCCTAAATGTGGGATGCTACTTGGGACTCAAGTCAAGGACTCATTAGCATTCCTTTCCCTTCCTCAATGATTCTCTTTGGCATGAGAGCAGGACAGGAGGGAGCTTGGGACAATTGACTGCAACTGTTTTCATATAAATTTCAAAGCCTGGGGTGTTTTCAGGAAACTGAAAATTGAGGTTATTCATTTTATGCAAATACAGATATTCCATTGTCATTCAGCAATGATAGGTTGAAACCATCAACATGAAAGGGGTAGGGTTTACTGATTTACAATACAAGTGAAAGAATAATTAAACACCCAGGATTTATACTTTAAATAAATGTTACCAGACAATGCTACCAGACTAGGTGCAGTTCCTTGAAGATAGAACTAGAAACACTAATATATGTGCAAGATGTGGAGATTGATAAAAACAACAATTTATATTTACATGAATGAGACTGAAAATCACTCTTCCATATATATGTATATATTTGCTTAATTTAAGTTTTATCACATAGGCATTCAGGTATCATAGTATCTTCCACCAATGAACAAGATGTCTTTACTTAGAGCTCCACTTATAATACTTAATAGCAATGCCCGAACATATAAAATGCATATTAATTTAATTAAGTTTCAAGATCATGCTGCTGAACTTTGGGTTTTAATTCTGTGCTTGGGTTTTGTTCAATTTCCTATAGAGGATAGGAGAGCAGGGAAATTCTCAAGTTTTAACACTGATAGCTAAATATATCGCCATACAAGCCTTACTTTTGAATATTATTATTTAAAAAGGCATTATCCTTTTCAATGGAACGCATTATTGTTAATTAGGATACCACAATCAGACTCCCTGCCATCGAGGTCATGGTGACTCATAGCGACCTCCTGTGGCTTTCTGGGACTAGGAAGCCCAATCCTTCTTCTGTGGAGCTTCTGGTGATTTGGGGCAGCAGGCCATGCCTGTTGCCACACAGCGTGTAACAGCTATGTACATATTAATGAAGTGTGTAGTTTGTCAAAATGTAAACTTAATAGTGAAGAAGTCAAAATAAACATTATTTCCACTTATGATAGCAAAATAGTGTAAATGATTTTCTAACTTAAAAGTGTATGTTGTGTTCTCCTATGAGATATGTGCAAATGGATAAGATTGATGAGATATAGAAAGTAAAGGATGAATATAGCAGTGTAATTCAGGGTGATTTAAATTTCCTCCTTTTATTTCTCACAGTTTTTTGTAATATGAGTAATATCTATTACTTTTAGAATAGAAGAGTGTGAGGGAACATTTTTCAGGCTAATCAGATCTAGCTATGTGCTCAGCTTCCTGAGACTGTGACAAAAAAAGAATCACAATTTTTTCAGGTGTGCACCATTTGAAATATAGGTGGTTTTTGACCCATATTTCTATAGACAGGTGCTTTTTTCAAAGTGTGTTAGGTCCATTCTAGGGGAAAGCAGTGTCTGCTCTAGGAAGACCAGAACTAACTGCCTGGAGTCAATTCCAACTCTGAACCACAGGGTAGAAGTGTCCATGTGGGTTTCCGAGGTTGTAGCTCTTTACAGGAGCAGAACGCTCATCTCTATCCTGAGAGAAGCTGGTGGTTTCAAACTGTTATCACTAAACCACCAAGGCTCCTCTGCATTGAATGGTGCTGGGAAAATCGAGTTTCCCTCTGCAAAAAAACGAAATACCTCAAACCATATAAAACTATACAAAAACAAATTTGAAATGTTTTAAGGACACAAATTGTTTGAGTGCAAACTGCAATGATAAAACAAAATGGGAAAACAGAGGCAATGCTGTCAGGTCTCATTTTTAAAGTGATGATCTAATATAATAACAAGTCATGGTATTTTCAATTGCCTCCTATACATGTGAAAGGCATTTGTGCCAGTCATGTGCTTATGTTAATTTTATGATTAAAATGTAGGGGTGGAGTCTAGCCTGTTAATCTGGAGATAGCCATTGAGTAACCAATGAGGCCTCCGTGTGGGCATGGCATTCTCCTGAGACTTCTGGGAAATCTTGCGATATTTCCCTCGTGAAGATGAGAAGCTATCTCTCGGCTGTTGGGAGTTAGTTCTCAGAGATGATCAATCACGGGTAAGAATAGATGGCAGCATCTGAGAAGCTGGAGAAGCTGGAGGAGAGGCCACACGGCTTTGTCCTGATGGAGCCCGACCTCTGAAGCTGGAGCAGCATGCTGTTGATGGACCTGAGCCCTGGGAGCGAGGAGCCATGGGGAGACCTCTGCCAGCGCCGGGATTCTGCACCCACTGACCTGTGACTTCATGAGTCGGAAGGAGACTTTATAGACTGATTTCGGGCATATGGGCTAATATCAGACTTATGACTTTGAACTGGACTGGGCTCAATGTCCTGTTTCTTTTGCATATAAACCTTTTCCTTATATTCATATGAGTGTCAATGAAGTTTGTTCCTCTAGTCTACCCAGACTAACACAACATTGAATAAGCAAGTTGTAAGAAGAATTTATTCATCTGAATTTTGTGGTTAGAAGCAAATATTGAATATACCAGCAACTACCTAAAGAACAAACAAATCTGTCTTTGAACAAGTAGAGTGAGACTGTCCCTTGGAGGCAAGAATGGCACCACTGTTTCACCTACTTTGAAAATGTTGTCAGGGAAGATCAATCCCTACAGAAAGACACCATGGTTGGTGAAGTAGCCAGGGAGTGATGATAAGGAAGACCTTTGACAAGATTGACGGACACAGTGGCTGCCCAGAGGGGCTCAAACAGAAGAATAAGAGGAGGAGGGGACAGGCAGAGCAGGGTTTCCTTCTGTTGTACACAGGATTGCTCTTAAGCGGGACCCACTCTATGGGATCTAACAACAACATAAACACCATAAACAATGAAAGACCTCATAAAAAGTTTTTAAAAACACATCTGACAAGAATCAAATAAAACCCATCTACCTATCTATTTGACTATATCACTAACATATATATGTATATATATATATATATATATAATTTGACAACCTAATAACAAAAAGATAACCTACTCATGAAATGGGCCAAGAATTTGAATAGATATTTCACAAAAGAGAAAGTCATTAGCTTTAAGAGATGCAAATTAAAATCACAGTGAGATGTAATTTTACTTCCAATAAGATGTGTAAGGTCAAATAACAACAAAACAAATTAGCAAGCATTGAGGATCTGGGATATGTGCAATACTTATCTACCAGTGTTTGGAGAACCAAGTGGCAGAGTTGAGGAAAGCAGTGTTGTGATTCCAGGAACCCTTCCCCCCGCCACCAAACCCTCCTAATATACAGCTATCATATGCTGCAGTAATTCAGTTGCTAGGTATATATCCAAAAGGCTGAAAAACAGAGACTCAGAGAATTATAAACCAGTATTCATTGTTGTACAATTCACAGTAGCTCAAAGGTGGAAACAACCTTAGTGTTCATTAAGAAATGAGTTAATAAGCAGAATGGTATTACTTACATGATTTCATGTTCCTTAGCCAGTAAAAGAAACACATATAGCCATATGTTACAATAGGTGCCTTCAACAAAAACACCTTTTTAGCGACATAACTGGAGACCAGACACATTGACATCACCAATGTACTTCACAGACATCAAGTTGACTCTATCTGTGAGAAGAGATAATGTGGAAGTTCTTCAGCAGCAAAAACAAGACATGGGGCTGGTTATGGAATAGACCATCAATTACATATATGCAAGTTGAAGTTCAAGTTGAAAAAAAAGAAAAACAAGCCCAATAAGATAAAGTAGCAAACGTTGAGCTAGTTCAAATTCATACAAAATATGCATTTGAGTACATAGCACCTAAAATTGTGAACATCTCAACAACAGGTTTGACTCACTGAGCACTAATGACAGAAGACCTGACAAGCTGTGGTAGGACATCAGCAGCATCCTGCATGAAGAAAGCAAGCACCCATTAAAAAGATAGAAGAGAAAAAAAGGTCACAGTAGATGTCAAAACACTCTAGAACATTCTCGTCATCACAGAATACCTAATACAAATCTAAAGGGGTTCAATAGAACATGTCTAACAGAAGTTCGAGAAGAAATGGTAAATTATTAAAATGAAACCATGCAAATACCCAAAGTTAGAAAGCCAAAAAGGAAGAACATACTCAGCATATATTACGTTGAAATAGCCGCAGTGAAATCTCAAGTCTTGACCTGTAAAATGGAACGATTCTATGGAAAAGCATTGAATGATGCAGGGAGCATCGGAAAACAAAGGAAGGAAGTCAGAGTCACTTCAGCAAAAAGAATGATTCAACATTCCTCTATTTCAAGAGGAGCATATACAGAAAAATCACTGGTCCTGAAGGAAGAAGTCCAGCCTGTACTGAAGTGTTGTCAAGATAAAATAAGACAAGGGCCACATGGCTCCAAAAATTGATTGACTAGGGATTTCAATATTTCCACAAATTAAAGTACACTCACCTACCCTAAGACATGTGATCAAGTGCGTGAAGCGATCCATATTTGTTACAATCATGAAGAAAGGAGACTCAATTGAATGCAGACATTATAGAATAAAGTCATTAACATCTCATTAAAATCTTGCTAAGGATCCCTTAACAATGGTTACAGTGGTAATAGGAAATTCATGCTGGATTCCAACTTGCCTAAAAGCTTGAACTGACAAAAACAAAATAAACAATGTAGCTACTGAAGCCATGCACAGCTAGGACTGTTGAGGGATTTAGTTCCTTTTTTGGAGGTTTAAGGTCATGAATTGGATAAACTGTTCAGTTGGCTTAATAACATATGCAGTGCTTAAATTCTACTTTCTAGTTCATTGTATATTTCCTAGGGTCTAAAAATCTTGCAAGAAGCCCTGGCCTTGATTTCCTGAAGTAATAAAGGAAAAAGAGTCAATAACAGGAAGATGATCTGTAATGAGTAGTTAACTGCCTTCCTGAACAACTTTTGCCCTCAGACTAAACTGAATGGCACCCAACTACTACGAATGAACATTTTGATAGATTCTTTCATAAGAGTAGCATGATCAAAATCAGGAAAATGGAGAACAGAATTCACAATTCTCATAAAATATAGTGTACACTTCCTGGAGCCATGATGGTGGGATGAATCTCCAAAATTATTTCCCTGAGGTCATCTTTAAATCTTAAAACAAAAACCTCCTGAAACCATCTTTTAACCACAATATAGGTTAGTTCAACCAACAAAAATGGAAAAAAGTTTTTTTTTAAAAAAGATAAAATTAAAAAACTAACTAAAAATAATAGATAAGAACCTCAATTAGCAATACATTCATGTTTATGAAGGAGGAACAGCTTATAGAAGAGGGTGAAAATGTTTGCAAACTTTGAATAATGTGATCAATGTCACCGATGGTACATAGCTATTTAATTGATACATGCCAATTACATTTATAAAATGCTGAGTTATGGAAACTCAACAAAAAAATGCAGGTGCATTTGTCCTGAAACCCAGCTCCTGTTCTGTGGTCCAATGCCAACCTCAGGTATGCCTGGAGTATATGGAGAGAAGGAAAGACACCAGGTTGCTAGGAATTGGGCTCTCTCTCAACAACTATATGCTACTTACAATGAGATGTGTACCATGAAAAAGGTGGCAAAATATTAGTTCCCTTTGCCTCAATTCTGGATACCAACAAAATAAGTCTGTAAATTCTGTCCTGAATCATTATGATTCTGTCTAATGTAAAATTCAGGGAATATATCCCAGATAAGAATTGATAGAAAGTTGGCATATGATCGCTGAAGACAAATGGATACAGAGGCAAACAGTGTAGGAAGTTCATGTTGTCCAGCTATCAAATGATAAAGCATCTGGGATCTTAAATGCTTGAAGATAAATGACTGTCCGTTTAGCACAGAAGCAGCAAAACCCACATAGAAAAAGCACACCATCCTGTGTGATCAAGAAGTGTCCAAAGGAGCAGGTATCAAACATCAAAGAACTTGAAACACATCACTACGAATAAGGGGAAGAACAGGGTGAGCACCCAAGATCCATTCATGGGCAATGTACAGAGGAGTCACGGGGAGTCAAAGGGCCAATTAGGGTGCAGTGAAGTAGCAATGAAACAAACACTTTCCTCTAGTTCTTGAAGGCTTCCTCCCCACAGCTAGCCCATTCCAATTCTACCCTAAAAATCCAAGTGGACTAGAAAATGTACACTGGTAGAGATGGGAACTGGAGACATGGGGAACCCAGGGCAGATGAACCCTTCAGAACCAGTAGTGAGATTGGAGCTACATGATAGGTAGAGGGAAGTCGGGTAGAGAGATGGAGCCAACTACCAGGAACTACACATAACCTCCCATCTGGAGGACAGTCATCAGAGGAGTGGGTGAGGGGAGACATTGGGCATCATAAGATATGAAAAAATAATAATTTATAGGGGCTGAGCCCTGGTGGCATAGTGGTTGAGTGCGGGACTGCGGCCCACCATTGGCTTGGTATTTCAAATCCAGCAGCAGCTCTCCAGGAGCAAGATTGGGTAACTCCCATGACGACCAGAGGGCAGTGATGCCCCCCAAAACAAAACAAAACAAAGCAATAATAATTTATAAAGTAATGAGGGGTGGTAATGCAAGGGGAGTGGGGAGGGGAGGGGATGAGAAGCTGAAATCAAGGGCTCAAGTGAAAAACCAGAGATTTGGAGAATGATGACAACAGCATGTAGGCAAAGGGGCTTGGCACAGTATATGTATGTATGTATTGTGATAAGTGATGTATGAGCCTTCAATAAAATGATAAAAATAATTAAAATATTTAATAAATTATTTGTTCTAATTACACTAACATTAAAAAAAGAAAAATAAAAGGTAAAGACACCCTCAATGTGAGGTATATTCTTGAACAAATATTTCCACAAAGATACTAGTAAATTACAACCAATCTTAGTGGCTAAATAAAGACTTGGGCTCCAAAGTCTTTCCTGCTGTTAGTATAGTTTGGTCCAGGGGTCTCCAACCTATAATCCATGGATCATGTAGTGACCCACTGGGAACATTTTAGTGACCCAGTGGGAACATTTTAGTGGCACAGTAAACAATTTTTAATTATGACGATCGGTAGGTATTCTTGTCAACGGATTAAAAGTGGGTGCTTTCTATTTATGGTAATGGCCAGCGGTAGATGGCAATCGCTGAGCCGGGGTGCCTTCGATTTGGTGAAACAACTGTCTGCAGCCGCTGTTGTGGCTGTCTTCTTTGAGACAAGCTGAACAAATGAAAAGCAATATGCATATTTTGGCTTGAAAGAGATAGATCTCGTTGGATTTGTCTGTGGATGAAAGTACAGACAAAAATAACATTGCAAAAGTGGCCCATTATGGAGATATTGAATCTCCAGTTCTTCATGAAGAGTTGTGTGTACTTTCACCAATGTTAGGTACTACGAAAGATATTGACATTTTAAAAAAAGCTCAAAGATTGATTGAAAAATGGAAATGTTTTTGATTTGAAGAAAAAATTACTTTCTATCACAACTGATGGGACTCTAGCAACGTTAGGAAAATATGCAGACTTTGTAACTCTATTGTGGAAGGAACTTGGAAGACCACTACTTTCATTCTACTGTATGATCCATGAAGAACATTACATGTAAAAGCCTGCTCAAAACAGTTAAATGAAGTGATGAACATAGTGATTGAAATTACTAACACAATTATTGCTCATTCTGTCTTGAATCACAGAAAATTTAAAACATATTTAGAAGAAATTGAATGTGAATATAGTGATTTATTAATGCATACTTAAGTTTGCTGGTTAAGTAGAGGAAAGTTTCGAAATTGCTTTGTGGAATGCATTGATGCAATTGAAATGTTTATGAGTGATATTGATGGAAGTTTCTTTCAGCTCAAAGATAAAAATTGGCTTCTTGAATTAAAATCCTTAGCAGATATTACTAATTATTTCAATGATTTAAATTGCACTTACTGGGCATGGAACAGACAATTCTCAAACTTTATGAAGAATGGAAAAGCTTTTGTTGTAAGATAGTTCTTTTTCAGGGAGACTTAGTGAAACAAACATGTAAAAATTTCCCTTCAGTAAAAACTCATAAAGAAAAAAAAAAACAATGCCGTAGTAGATAGGCTTAAAACTTACATAGATCCCATTCAAACGGAATTTAAAATCCGATTTCAGAACTTTAAAGCCCATGGTTTTATGTTCAGTTTTATAATAAAGTCAGATGAAATGGAGGACAATGTGTTGGACCTGCAATATTTCAATTTCCTTGAAAATCAAAATCTGGATATGGAGTTAATTGAATTAAAAAACTCAGCAATATGGGCAGACAAATTCAAGGCTTTAAGAAGACAACTTAATACCACTGTTGAGAGTTTGCATAGAGGGGGAGCGGGGAGATGGCGGCCAGACAGGAAGCCCACGCCTGGAGCTCCTGGAGATCGGTGAGTGGGGGTGACACGGGGGAGGGCGGGGCTCTCAATTGGGTTTTGTGACTCCAGGAACGCTCAGAGCCCTCCTCTGAACCAGGAGCAGGCGCGACCCGCACGCCTGCGCTCCTCACGGACGCGGGCACAGACGCCGACACAGACACTGCGGGTTCTTTGTGACCGAGGAATCCAGGGCGCCCGCTCCGCGACCCTGAGATCAGGTATCCAAAGTTAATCAGCACCCGGGCGCAATTGCTGACCAGTCCTCCCCACCCCAGGGTGCCCAGGGGACACTCCATGCAGACCCGCACCTCTCGCTCCCCATCCCCAGACACATTTGTTTGCCCAGGGAAATGGCAGGCCAGCCCCTCCCCCACCCAGGCATGCCATAAGGGCGCCACCACTGCCCAGGATAAGATCAACTCGTCCTCTAAACCCACCACCCGCCACCTGGGCCAGACTTTCTAACAGGAGCTAAAGGAATGAGCACCCGCACTCCCCACAGTCGCCTACACTCCCCACAGACTCTGCCTGTTCAGGGTGTCCGCCCCACTACCTGTGGCAGAGAGGTCCCATTACATTGTCTCCTGGGCAAACAGCCAGCCAGTCCTCCCCACCCCAGGGTACCAGAGGATTTTTTTTCCTACCTATCTGTGGCAAGTGCCCCTAGCCAGGAAGAGATCACTCAACCCCCAACCCACACCCAAACCCACTCCCCTTCTCAGCCAACACGGTCCATCAGATCTGTAACCACACAGCTGCAAACAGTTCCTAAGAAAAGCTATAAGACCAGCCTCC